>JAJONY010019828.1:0-24724 GCA_029582405.1 Solanum gandarillasii | reverse complement strand
CACCCCAAGAGATTCGGACTTGCATGAAATTAGCTATGGGTAACATGAATTTGAGCGATTACAAGCAAGCCCACTTTGAATTCAACCTAAATTTAGCACATTCAACTTTATGAATTCAAAAACCCCAAAAGCTAAAAGTGTTTCCACTCAATAGAAAGTGTTCTCTCTATAGAATATTTAGAATTTCATCAAAAATTTCAAACTCCCTTTTTCTCTCTTCTTTGGGCTTTTAAATTTCCTAGTATTTCTCCTAAACTCAATGCATAGTAACAGTTCAAACCCATGATTACAGTTATAAAACAAAGCAATTCAACATACCAACTAAGTTAAATCAACACCAAACCCCATAATCACACCCCAAGAGATTCGGACTTGCATGAAATTAGCTATGGGTAACATGAATTTGAGCGATTACAAGCAAGCCCACTTTGAATTCAACCTAAATTTAGCACATTCAACTTTATGAATTCAAAAACCCCAAAAGCTAAAAGTGTTTCCACTCAATAGAAAGTGTTCTCTCTATAGAATATTTAGAATTTCATCAAAAATTTCAAACTCCCTTTTTCTCTCTTCTTTGGGCTTTTAAATTTCCTAGTATTTCTCCTAAACTCAATGCATAGTAACAGTTCAAACCCATGATTACAGTTATAAAACAAAGCAATTCAACATACCAACTAAGTTAAATCAACACCAAACCCCATAATCACACCCCAAGAGATTCGGACTTGCATGAAATTAGCTATGGGTAACATGAATTTGAGCGATTACAAGCAAGCCCACTTTGAATTCAACCTAAATTTAGCAAATTCAACTTTATGAATTCAAAAACCCCAAAAGCTAAAAGTGTTTTCACTCAATAGAAAGTGTTCTCTCTATAGAATATTTAGAATTTCCTCAAAAAAATTGAACTCCCTTTTTTCTCTCTTCTTTGGGCTTTTAAATTTCCTAGTATTTCTCCTAAACTCAATGCATGGTAACAGTTCAAACCCATGATTAGAGTTATAAAACAGAGCAATTCAACATACCAATTAAGTTAAATCAACACCAAACTCCATAATCACACCCCAAGAGATTGGGGTTTTAGCGACACATCACAAGGTATAATGAAATTATACCTTGCATGAAATTAGCTATGGATAACATGAATTTGAGCAATTACAAGCAAGCCCACTTCGAATTCAACCTAAATTTAGCAAATTAAACTTTATCAATTCAAAAACCCCAAAAGCTAAAAGTGTTTTCACTCAATAGAAAGTGTTCTCTCTATAGAATATTTAGAATTTCATCAAAAATTTTGAACTACATTTTTCTCTATTCTTTGGGCTTTTAAATTTTCCAGTATTTCTCCTAAACTCAATGCACTGCGCACTCGGCAATGTTTGTCAGCCTTGCTTAGAGCGTGTCGCGAATCATTCTTCAACTTGCTCTAGCTTTCAGGTGTTTGATTCTTATTTCGCAGTCCAATTTCTTATGCTTTTCTCGTTTGGCGAGTCGCCATATACAACCTTTGTTCATCTTTTAAACTGCCATTTTGTCATCTTACACTGTCAAATTCAATGATGTTCACCCTATTCACCTCTTTGCATTTGGTGCATCTCCATTTCACGGTTAGTTCGCCAACCAGCCTTAAGAAATAAACCCAGTGAATTGTTACTTTGGGTGATATCATTCCCATTAGGTGATCTCTACCTTTCTTTTTCAGTGATCAATAGTGTATTGTTTACAATTATTTTACATTTTTTCTCGTTCTTTTATAAATTCATCCTTACCTTGTCCTTTAGCCTTTGTAACTGCAAATCATGAAAATATCATTAGAACAGAACATAATCAAGCACTGAGGACACTAATTATTGAGTTAAATAGGCCTCAAATAGTAAATCTACCACTCATCAACACCCCAACTTAAACTTTTGCTTGTCCTCAAGTAAATAAAGAACACAATTAGTTCAATAAGGATGTCTACAACAATATTCAATGAGAGCTAACATGAAAGTGCCATTACAAGACTACTATCAACAACATGCTACACTCAATCCTAATATTTCAAATGATTACTAGCCGATTTCAACACAAGCCCTAGCTCACTATAGCTTTTTTTCTAATGTAAGACCGTGTTTTTAATAAATTTATTCAAGTGCCCTCACATCAAGAAAGATTTAATTATGTCACAAAGTTAATAAACAAAAAATAAAAAATTAATGCAACTCTCACTCACTCTCTTAAAAGAGAAATACATGGAAGTGTCATCCCATATGTTTGCACATATTATCAAATCATCACTCAACCTAGTTTATGCAAGATCTCTAGGGTACTTTACTTGTAATGGGGTTGAGGGTTATGGTATGGTCAAATTGTCTTAGTGACTTCACCTTGTTAAAGAAGTTCTGCAATAATCTTCACCTCTTCTCATGTTCTTTTCATTTTTTTCATTTGAGAACTCAAACTTTGACTTTTCACTCAATCTATTCGGAATCCCCTTTATTTCATCAACTTCTCTTTTTCATTTCAAATTTTCAAAATTCTTCATCACAATAATTGTTTCTTCTCTTTTTTTTTTCTTATAATGAGGGTTCCTTCTTTTTGTACAAATATCAAAGTTGAGTTTCATTTCATCTTTCTTTGCCCTTCACTTGGAGTTCATTGCTCCTTCCATTCAACACCCCCAATTTAGACTTTTGGCCTAAGGTGGGTATTCAAAAACATAACAATGCTTCAAAAATGATTTTGTGTTAGATGGTGGGGATAATTTGGCTCAAGAGGTTTTAGTTTGGTCTAGTCAACAAATAGTTTAGACTCAAATGGTGAATAAATTGATGCACACCCTCACAAGGTAGTCACAAAGAATATGAGAATTTGGGTTCCCTCTATGAATTTTTGCCCAAGATCATGCCTTATATTTACCAAGGTTTAAACAGTTAGACTAACAAGGCAAATTTTAGGATTCCACACACATTCTTTCATGTAAGACCTCACCAGACATGGCAATTCAGAATACACTAATTTAGCATAGCCCAAAAAAGAACAAAAGCAATGTTCATTGCAAGGATCACATCAAAACACAGCTAGTCAACAAAAGAAAAAATAGATCACTCAAAAATGTAACCACATCGATTTTATTCTCGGAGCACCAACACAATAAATCATGCTTATCATGAGCAGTATTCAAGATATCCATATTGAACACAATCGATCCATGAATCATTTAACAATGAAAACTTAAGCATTTCACATTTTTCAAAACTCGTGGGGGCTGTTGCAAAATTCAGAGAAGGGGGGTAAGAAAGAACAACTAACTAAAACACTGTAAAAAATATGCAAATAAAAAGTGAAATGTTGGCACAAGTGCCCTCACTCCTCTAAAAAGTAAAATACAGTATCCTCAATGCAAAGAAATGACATCAGTAAGTGTAGATAGAGGAACTCCCTGGATGATGTAAGAATGGAGCTCACTGACCTGTTGGTGGATTTATGAATTATGAAGCTAACTACATCATCATTAACTCAGAACTTCTACTCACTACCTTCCACATCAACGAAAGTTTTTTTTGTTGCCGAGAATGGTCTACCAAGAATAACTGACATATGAATATCAATCTCACAATCAAGCACTACAAAATAAGAGGGGAACAAAAATTTGTCAACTTTCACTAGCGCATAATAGACCACACCAATCGGCCTCTTTATTGAATGGTTAGCCATTAAGATCCACATATTTGTTGGTTGCGGTTCCTCAAGACCAAGATTATTTAATATCATTAGTGGCATGAAATGTATAGTTGCACCAATATCAGATAAGGCTTTTGCAAAATTACACGCACCAATAGTGCATGGAATAGTGAAAGCTCCCCTATCATCTTTCTTGACTGCATTCTTTGTCATTACCACACCATAAGTCTGTGGCATTTCACTTGTTTCACAGTCTATCACCATCTTATTTGTCACCAATTCTTTCATATATTTGGCATAACCCGACATTTTGGTGAAGACATCCACCAATGGGATATTCACTTTCAAATCATTCACTATTTCCACAAACTTTTTCCAATTTTGCATTGTCATTTTTCTTCCTCAATCCTTGAGAAAAATTAAGCTTTATCTTAATCTAAGGCAATTTAGATGAGGCATCAATACTACCTTCCTTTGTATTTGCCTATGAATCACCTTCAACTTTTTTTGTTTATGTCTTATCCATTCCCTTAGGTGATTAATCATCGACAATCACCCCGTGAGCATCTACAATATCGGGCCTTGGTATTTCTTGCAAAGTCGTTCAAGTACTAGTAACTATGGCTGAAACTTGGATAGGATACCTCTGATTCTCATTTACATGATACATTGACAGTCCGCCACCTACCTTAGTAGTCTTGAATAAGGCATGCAGGCATGCCCCTTTAGTAGGCGATTCACTACCGAAGCGAAGAAAAGGCTGGATCACTCAAAGGGGGTACCACGAGCCCTCTACCCCACATATCTAACAAGCTCGCATGATTCACCGGTTCTCATAGGGATTATCATACACAAGAGCAGTCAGCTGCCCCATCTTTTATTCATAAGACTAAATAGAGGATGAATGTGAGATTATGTTGGTGGACAAAGCAGAAACGCCACTATCCATCCCTTGAAAAATCATATCTGAACCAACTAAGTTGTTGAGGATTTTAGTTAACAAATCATTAATTGGTGTCTTCATCAGATCATGTGGATTTAAAGGCTTCATATATATGTAGCATCTTCACATTCCCTTTCGTACCAAATTTAATTATTAGTTTTGGTCCAACCTTGATTTCCAGCAAGCCTTGGATAACTTGGCCAAAGACCCTCTTATTTTCAACCTCTCATGTAAACACCATCATCATATACTCTTTAGGACATTGCATTAATTGAATTTTCCCCATTTCCAGTAACACGTTCGGATAACATTTCCAGTTGAAAAATCAATTTAGTAATGATTTTTTCACGCTATTTATTTTACTCTTCCTTCTCCTTAAGCGTCCGTAAGTGTGGAAGTGACATGTAATCTTCACGTATGTACCAAGCTTGGTTAATTTTTGTCATCTCATCAAGAAACCTTTACGCTTCTACGAATGGTTGCTTAACTATGCTCCCCCGAATGAGATGATCAACCCAACCTTTATTCACCACATAAACACTTTGGTAAAAATATTACAATAGTAGATCTTCGGGGAAACCATGTCTTGGAAATTACAACAACACCCTTTCAAAGAGTAACAACTCTCTATAAGCAGCTTATCCATTCATTCTTTCAAAATTCTGAATATCTTTTTTAAATTTCATTACTTTAGATGGAGGAAAGAACCTCTCTATGAAAGCTTTAATCAATTCTCCCGACAAGGTGATACACTTACTTGGAAATTCAATCAACCACCTAGTCACTTCCCCTTTAAAAAAAGGAAATAACCTCAACCGCATTGATTCTTATAATATAGCCTCTATCAAAAAACTATTAACCACACTAACGAACTTGCAGAGGTGCTCATTAGGATCTTCATGTTTCAGAACCCCAAATAATCCTCCCGATTTGATAAAGTGTAACATGGACTTGGTAATGACAAACGTGGTATCCTTATGTATCGGTTGTAAACAAATAGCTTCATATTCATTGGTGATATGTGATGAGTGCTGAATTTGTACTTATTTGATGCTCTTTTCTTATGATTTTGTGATACTCAAAGTAGAGAAAGAGGCTAATTGTCCTTTAAATTGTCTTAATTTCATGGGTTTGTTGCTGGGATGGAAAATATTCACAAAAATGGAAACGAAGCAAAAACCTGGCAGAAAATAAGCCTCATATCCCGCACCTACGGAAGAAGGTTCGCTTAAGTGAAAAAGTCAACTGGTCGCATAAGAAACCAGGCAATGTTCATTTTTGCAAATGAGGCAAAAAAAGTTGAGGTCACTTTTCGACTTTGACGACGGTTTTGCTGCAATCTATTTTACAATCTCCACTCTACTTAAGAGGTGCCCACCTATCCAGACAAGGGAAAAATTGGACATTCTAAAGCATTGGACCCAAATTTCAGAATATAGGTCTAGAGTGGAGTATTATTAAGCACCCAAGGATTGTTATAGAGAGAATATTTTAGAGAGAAAAATTGTCATCTAAAAGTAGATTTTATATTTTTCTTAATTTTTGTGTTGAGACATTGAAGGAAAGTTACCTCACATTTTAGTTGTGGAATTGTAGATTGTGTTCTATCTTAGTAATTTCTTTTACCCTTCTTCACATCCTTGTTCTTAATTTCTAGAAATAATGGTGTAATTGCATGTATTAAATTGGGGATTTTGAGCTAGAAATAGACAACGGAATTGGGTATTTGATGTATTGCTCTATTGCCTTTTTAATTCCTCATTTCCATATTGGATTTCATAAAATAGATTCAATCTAGTTTTTATGTTTGAATTTATGGGTTTAGAGTACACGCTAAATCATAGCTTCCGATCTTCGTGAATTGCTTGAAAATAGAATATGTGAAGTGGAAAATTAGGTTGATAATCGTGTTTGACTTGTATTCCTTGATTTGGGACCGATAAGCGATAATTTAGGATTACTTGGTTGAATGATAAACTTTCTACAAATAGAAGTTTCGATTAAGGTTGTGGATTGCTTTGTGTTAGTGCAATTGAGACCGAAATGAGATATCATGATATAACCGTTTGAGACCGAAAGAAGATTAGTACTGTATTCCAAAACACAGGATGAACATATAAGATTATTAGAAAATTTTATACATATTATAGAATACTCAGGCATAAGCCTAAGTAAAAAGAAAGCAGACATAATGAAAAAACAAATAGATTTCCTAGGAATACAAATAGATAAAAATGGAATTGAAATGCAAACACATATAGTACAAAAAATAATTAACTCAAATAAACAACTAGATACAAAAAAGAAATTACAATCATTTTTAGGACTAGTAAATCAAGTAAGAGAATACATACCAAAATTAGCAGAGAATTTAAAACCATTACAACAAAAATTAAAGAAAGATATAGAATATCAGTTTGATAAAAAAGACCAAATAAAAATACAAAAGGTAAAACTACTATGTAAGAACCTACCTAAACTATATTTTCCGGATGAAAAAAAAAAAATTATTTATATATTAGAATTAGATGCCAGTGAAAAAAGTTATGGAGGAGTCTTAAAATATAGGTATGATGAAGATAAGATAGAACATCATTGTAGATATTATTCAGGAACATTTACTAATACAAAAATAAAATGGGAAATAAACAGGAAAGAATTATATTCAGTATATAAATGTTTATTATCATTTGAACCATATATTGTATATAACAAATTTATTATAAGGACAAATAACACACAAGTAAAATGGTGGCTAACAAGAAAAATACAGGTTTTAGTGACGACAAAAGAAATAAGAAGATTGGTATTAAATATATTAAATTTTACATTTACTATTGAAGTAATAAGAACTGATAAGAATGTTATTGTAGATTACTTATTAAGACAAAGCTACTCAAACTGAGAAGAAAATACAATCGAAGAGATACTCAAAGCCATTACTACACCTTATGTAAAAGTGTACAGTACAGACAATGAGATACAAAAGTTAAAGACTAATGAAGATAATCTGAAGTCTAAAGCTAGTCAGCAGCATGACTGTAAAAATGCGGAGCTAAGTCAATCGGAAGACTTTAAAAATCCAGAGCTAAAAGGTGAAGTTGGGAAACAACTTAAAACCCATAATGTTTGTTTAAATACAGCTGCAGGTACAAGCAAACAAGTTAGTGAAAAACAACATAAGAATACAAACTTAAACCAGTTATTTGAAAAACCATTTACCCCAAGAACTTCAAGAAATATATTGACAACAGAACCACAAACCTCTGCATATGCAGATAGTCTACAGAATGAGAAAAAAATGCATAACCATATCACAAGAACCTATATCAAAAAAATATACAAAATTCAAACCTATTTGAACCTTAACCCCAAATATACTACAACCAAAGAACCAAATCAAGATTACCTAACCCAGAAATTACATGGTTATGACAAATTAATAGCACAACCAAAAACTAACACCAATTTGGTAAGAACATGTTACAATTATAGACTATTAAATACTGTATATACATACGATGGAGAAGAAATAAGTGGAGTACCATAACTATATAAGACATTTATCACATACAAAAGAGTTACCAAGGGAAACCTATTCTATATAAAGTTTTATACAACACCAGCAGAGATATTATACGAGGAGATAAAACCTCCAATTCAAGTTATCAAGATAGGATTAACCAAAGATATGATTATACCTGATGATATCGGACAACAGGTAGAAATCCAAAAAATGGAGATACCAAGTTTTTATGCCAATAAAAGAATAATTGGTATATCAACCATTATATAAGAATTAGCAAACAATTATTTAAACGGAAATGCTATATGGAGCTACTACTCTAGGGATCAGTTAATGATATATTCAAATTCACGAGAACTAAGAAAAACAAATATGGATGAAGTCCAACGATGGATCTTATCATTATTAAAGACAGAAGAACGACTTACAGCAAGAGCATTAAAGGCAGGATTTATTTTGTCAGAATTATTGATCAGATATTGTAAGCTAATTGGACACAAATATCCTGACCACATATGTTCAAAATGTAACGGAGAAGATAATATAATTTCAGATGTTCAACTAAAATGACACAACGAACAAGAAGACAAAGAGCACAAAGAGATAAAAAGATGACAATGACATTCAACAGATAATAAAGAAAAGAAGATAGGTACAAGATAGATGGCAGGCAAGATAAAGGCAAATAGTATAAAGATGTAAATTATTTGCTTATTAGTCGTAAAGTGTACAACATAAAGTAAATAGTAGATGCATAGTCATAAAGTAAATAGTAGACGCATTATTAGATCATCTAAAATAGTAAACTTGCATTGTCTATATATTCATTCATTTGTAAACATTGTAGAGCAGGCTAAGCCGAATATAATAAAAGCTTTCAGAAAAACACTCTCAAATACTTAAGATATTCAATACTTAAAAGATAATGGAGCTATCTGAAATCCAATCAGATATTTCAGATATCATGGATAAGCAAGAGGCAAAGGTATATTGTTCAAAAAATATGCAGAATTAATTTCATATATTCCTGAATATCATATATATGATTGAATAAGTTTATGTCAGTTATTATGTATTAGATTTATTTGAATCATGATTTCTAGTTTATTAGAAACATGGAAACATAGAGAAAACTTCTATACTGTGTCATCCTAGTGTTGAAACCGGTAAGGCGAGGAAAGCCATGATAGGGGAGTAGACAAAGTTGAGGCGCTGATAAGAAGGAAGTATCTGCTAAAGTACGATGCTAGTAGTGACAGGAAAACATGATAAACAGATAATCTAGTTCATAATGATCTAATATGATCTTAATCAGTTGTGAATATGATAGGAAGGAATAATTGAAAACAAAAACCTGCATAACAAAGAACATGAATACATATATGCATGATGAAATGATAAAATGCTATAAAACTTTAGTCTTATATATACTTAAAGGTATAAAGATAATTGAATTAAGAAGAATCATATGGGAAAAAATATTTAATGATGACGAATCAGAAGATATATTAAACCAACAATGGTATGAAATAGACCTACATGATCTAGACCTTGAAAGAATAGAATTATATGATTTAGAAATACAAGATACAGATTAAAAAATGAACTACAAATATTTACAATATTGGACAGAAGCTATAAAAGATGTAAAACTAATAGAATAATTAATAGAAAATAATTTATATATGTACCTAAGAACCCAAGATATGTTATATCTAGAATACATCATAAATAATATTAAAGAAATTTCAATATTAAAACACTTAGCAAAAGAATATTACAACAAAATCTTTAGCCAAACATAATATATTAAGCATAAAAAATAGATGAATTCCGCACACGCGAAAATTGGTAAAATGAAAGAGTGATGCAAAGTTGGGTAAGAAATTCAAGTCTTCAAAGTGGAGAGATCGGGTGAAATGTGTTATTCTCTCTTGAACTTCCCTTGATCTTAGGAGTAAATATGATCAAAAGTTGGGGATAAGGTTCTATTACTCAAATTGGAAACATATGGGGGTGATATACATGCTATTGTGCCACGACGTTAACTATTGCACTTGATGGGAGGCACCCAATCGGTATCATACTTAGTTTAATTTTGAGTTTTTGGTTATTAGAATAGGTTTTTTGTTTTAGACTAATCCTCATGATTTTAGAGTATTTAGAATTAATTTAAATAAGTTAGGAGGTGTGAATCTTTGAGGAAGTGAAATGTGGGGCCAAAACCCCATCAAGATATGACTTAGGAAACTTTCTAGGTGCCCAGGTTCACCCAACGAGACTAGGTGGATCACCCAATAGCCTCCGAGTTAGCAGTTCACGTAAGCTAAGTCCGCAAAAGTGGCTCCCGCTCGCAAAAGTGCTCATCAATTAAGCGGATGGGCACTCGCTTAGGCAAACCCCGACCTTTCATGAGTGGTCGCAAAGTTACCAAATGTCGTTTAAGCAAAGGTGAGTAATTCAAAAGTCATTGAGAAGAAGACACACAGGCAAAACACACAAAATAAAAGGTCCAACTTTTTGTTCTCCTCCCCACTTGTCGCAAATCTATTCTATGATCTTGGTCATCCTTGTGAAAAGACAACCTGGTAGGCCCATATCAGATTTTGAGGCGAGTTGGTAAGGTTGCTTATTAGTTAGATTTGTCAAATGAGTTGGCACCGGTGTATTCTGTTTTCCATGTCTCTGTGCTTAAGAAGTTTGTTGGAGATCCGACATCCATAGATCTCCTAGAAGGGTTGCAAGTTGATGAAAGTCTCTCTTATGATGAAGTTCCCATTGAGATTTTAGATCGGCAAGTCAAAACATTGAGAAACAACGAAATAGCTTCCGTGAAGGTTTTGTGGAGGAATCAATTAGTTGAGAGCGCTACTTGGGAGGCCGAGGCCGATATGAAGTCCCGATATCCTCATCTTTTTCCTTCTACTCCTATTCTAGTTTTAGGTAATGAGTTCCTCTTGAGTTGGCCTTGTTTTGGGAGTCATGTGTTTTTATGTGTTTCCATGATTTCCTTATGATTATTCATGTTCATGAAAACTTGTGTTTTGAAAGAAAACGAGTTTAAATGATTGATTTTCCTCATATTGTTGTGCATTGAGTATGAGTTTCCTATAGACTTCATCAGATAAATTGATGAACATGCTTTAGATATGCTTTTTGAGAGTAAATTGTATATGAGCTCCATGAGATTGTGTTGAGCATGCTTTTATCTTGGAGAAGGTAGTTCCTCCTTGAACATACGAAATCTTGAAAATTCATGCATATTGGATATCCAGATGTAGTTCCTACTTTCGCATTAGGCATTTGAGTATGATAAGTTTAGAGTTGATGTGTCCTCCTTATTTATGTGCATTGCATGCCTAATGGGCTGATAGAGTTAGTTCACCCCTCTTATGATGTTTTCAGAACGTCCTAGCATGGAGTCGGTAGTTCCTCATTCGTTGTAAGCATTGGATTATCAAGTTGGGTTGTTAGTTCCTCTCCTACTCTTTTAGAACCAGTTTAACTCTCATTCGAGGATGAATGATCCCAAGGGTAAGATATTGTAACACCCCGCATCCGAAATAGGGAAGCTTAGCTGATTTTAGGATCCCAGGTGTCATCTACGAGGGCCAACTACGGCCCGTGGTATGGTCCACGGACCGTACGTGAGTCCGTGGATGGGTGCCTATGGGATTGTCCAGGTATGGACCACGGTTGGACCTATGGACCACAGGTGGAACCACAGTCCGTGGTCCAAGAGCCGTGGGTCCAGGATAAACTCACTTACAAGGAACCACGAGAGTGCAGGACGGACCGTAGGTCCATCCACGGTCCGTCGGTGGTGGTGTTGTGGGTCACTGTTTAGCAGTTATTTTCATGGGCAGTTGGATCTTTTCGTAATTAATTAATTCCAATACTACGTCGTTTTTCCTACATTTCAAACCTATATATAAGTCTTTTAACCCCCAAATTCACCCCATTTATTTTATTCTGCCAAATTCCCAAAAGAAAACCAATTTCGTTCAAATATTCTCTCTCTATAAACTTGAAGAAGAATCACCTAGGGCTTGAAGCTAAGGTTCCAATTCCTCCATTGAAGGCTAGAACTTGGAGTGAAGGTTTGATAGTTTTCTTCCATGGATTCCTTTCATCCATGGAGTTCCTAAATCACTTTATTTCAAAAGTTAGAATTCCCCAATTGAATTAGGGTGTTCATATATTATCGTGGATTCTGTTTATTATTGATTTAAATGACTTAATTATGATCTTCTATGCATGAATTGATGAATTGCAATGGTTTTATGATGAATTCCCCTATGAACCAATTTGGTCCCTATGTTTTCAAGTTAAGAACGATATGTTGGGGGATTTTGATTTTAAAGGAAGCGTTTTATGAAATTGAGCATGCATTACTAGTTTTACATGAATTTATGATGAAATCCATATCTAACCCATTTTTTCTAAGAGTTGATGATTAAAATTAGGCTTTGACCTCAAGGAGGTGAAATATGGATTTATGCAGTGTTTTAAGATATCTATGAAAATGTAATAAGGGTGCTTTGAGGGTAAAGTACCAATGATGATATTGTGTTGTGAAAGGATATTCTCACTAAAATACATACTAGTATGTTGTGAAAGGTTTTCTCGCACCTAATTGAATAAAAAACTCGGAGCTATATTAATAAAACTAGCTTGAATCGGTAGACCAACCCTTTCATGAGTAATGAAGTCTAGTAAGAAATGACTATTCAATGGGAATTTATTCTTAGCACTGAGTGGATATTGCTAGTGAGATTGAAGCTCTCCCGTAGTTGAGGCCGGGTTTCCAAAGTAATCTTATGAGATGGAAGCTCCCTCGTAGCAGAGGCCGGGTTTCTAGTAGAAATCTCCTTATCCCATAACTATGTGCCCACATAGGCTGATTAGCTAGTGGATCTACTTAAGCTAGAAGTTCAAAGTTCTACCTTAGGCAAGTATAACAAACTCTTTACAGTGTGGGGTAGACACCGGATTCCATGTTATAGCTCACACGGTCTCATGTCGGTTAAAGCTATTTCCCACAAGTAATAATGAACTAAGGATACTCAGGGAGTATCAAGTATGAGTTCAAAGATGTTAAATAATATGTTAGCTTGCATTGACCATGATTTATGACTTGTGTTTTATAACTTTTTCATATGATGCTTAACTTGGTCAATTGCATGTCAGGAAATGAAATGTCCATTTTTAGCATGTCTTATATGTTTTATGCATGGATATTATACTTGGTAAATTGTTTTGTACCAACACATACTCTTGCTTACATTTTTTCCAAATGTAGGGTCCGACAGACAGGTTTTTGAGTCTAGTAGCTAGCTGTTGAATTTGTGATTTCCTAAGCTTTGGTGAGACCTCATTCTTTGAAGACGGAGTTAATGTTTTAGTTTCTTTCTTGTATTTCCCTTTTGGATATGATGTATGGGCTATGCCCAATATCATTGATGAGACAAAAATTTAGATGTCCATTTTTCATTTTATAAAATGTTTTGTACTTGGACTATTATTTTACTCTGATTGTTTTATTTCCTATTTTATGAGAGCTAGGTGACTTGTATGAAGTCCTTCGGGGTTCTATATGCCACGTTTCATCTAAGGGGTACCCCTGGGTCGTTGTAACAACCCTCAAAATGAAGTAGGATAAAGTATAGCCTCACATGGGTTTTATGCATTAATAACTTGTTAAAATAATGAAGAATAGCCTTTTTGGTCAGTTTTAAACAGTTTGGAAGTCAAACGTGAAGGGACGACCAAGACGTTCAAAAACTAGTCTTTTACGTATGGGTGTGTTCTAGTATGTTGTTCATATTTTTATGTGTTGTTTGGAGTCTAAAATCAGTGGAGGTGACCCTAGTGTCTTAATAAATGTTTTTAGGGTCAAAACGTTCGGGTACGACTCCCCGGGACCACCTTAAGGTTCCCCGAGGAGGACCCCAACCCTTGGCCAAACAAGCTGCCAAGGCAGTTTGAAGTTTCTCATGGAGGGAGCATGTCCGCGTTGCGGACTAGCTCCACCAAGGGCTAAAAGTTTGGTCCTCGTCGCAGACTCTACTATCTCGAAATTTAATTTCAAAAAACTTGTGCGAACACCTACACATCACGAACTTGTTTCCAGATGAAATTTGCGAAAATAAAACTCAAGTTTGACTTGTTTAAACGGTCCAACTAAGTGAGGGGTAGTTTAGATACTTTGGGGAACTATTATAAACGGTTATTCTACCTATTTTAGGGTATTTTAAGTTGGTGAAAACCCCAAAACTTGAAATTAGACCCCATTCTTCAAATTGACCCTTCCCTCTCAAAATAGATTCTCTCAAAAACACTATTGACGACCTTGATAAAGCTGAAGCTAGAAAATGGGTTTTCAACTGATTTCTTCTTCAATTTCTTGGGTCTTCAATAATTAAGGTATGGTAACTCTTGATTCTTGAATAACCTCTCATTAAAGGAGTTCTATCAATGATTTTCAAAAGTGATTCAAAGATCGTTGTCAAACGATTTTCTAAATTATTCTATTGATGAATTAATGCGGAATTAATGTTTTTAAAATAATTTTAAAAATTAATTCTTGGAGAACCCATGACCCCTAAATTCTCCAAATTTGGCCTATCCTGTGGGTCTTTGTGAATATGATCTCTATTGGTGAAATTATGTTTAGATTAGATTGTATTGATGTTTCCTATCATTATCTATACATATTCATGTTGAATTGTTGGTATATTGATGAATTGATAATTATGGCCTTATGGGCAAAGTTATGGGTTGACCCCTTTGTATATAGAAATGTACTTAGATTATATATTTATTTTATTGAATTACATTGTTGATTTCTATTGCTATCTATGTAAATTGAATAACATTGTTGATTTCTATTGCTATCTATGTAAATTGATTATAAATTGTTGAGGATTCATCTGTGGTGATCATGGCTTTGAAAATTGGTAAGTTGACCTAACTTCTAGTCTATAGTATGAGAATTGATGTTGTGTGGTTTGGTCCACTTATGGTGGCGGTGTTTACTTCTTGTCTATCTATGCATGTTGAGATCATGGCCTTGAAGGTAATAAAAGTGAAGTGAATTGATGACTATGATGCATATGTTTATGAAGTTGTGCTATGAAGGTTATGTATGAAATCCTCAATGCTAGCATGATGTTTCAAGTGTGTTGATGATGAGGAGTATAATGTGAATGATAATGTTAGGGATAAGGTGTGGTCTACATGATTGATTATGTTAAGTACTATTGTGGAAGGACCCCTACCTATATGACCCCTATATGAATGTGTGATCATATACAGGTTAGGAGTACCTATTCAATGTCGAATGGGTCCTTGTCTCATATGTTGAAGTGTGGGTGTGTGGTCTAGAATCACTAAAGGCTTTATATGTGAATTTCTCATGATTTGGGGACATTGTGAATGTGCTATGATCCCTTGAAGGGAAGTGCACTTATTATCAATGTTGTTGTTGTCGTGTCACCATGAGGACCAATATGAACACACACACACTCTACATGTATATCTATGAATATGATGTATTATGGTGTCAATTGAAAGGTTAACTCTATATGGACCCTTACATCTTATTATGCATGCAAAGTGTATGATTAGCAATGTATGAATATGTGTTGTATAAAGGTGTTTTTGTGAAAAGCTTTCTCACATATGTACACACACATGAATGAATGAATAGGGTTTATGATAATCTAGTGAACCTGAGTCTCTTGAAAGGTTTCCTCAATTGTACTCTAAACTAGACTATGTTATGAATATGGTATGACTATGTGAAAAGTCATTCTCACATAATATAGGTTCTATGATGAAAGGTCATTCTCATCTTAGAAACCTTTGAGCTATATGATATGAGGGATTAAGTCCCTAAAGCCTATTTTATGAACCAATGTTAAATAAAGGCTTAAAGATGTTTAAAAAGGGAGTTGGAACTTAGCACCGAGTGAACATGAAATTTGAGAATGGGGGCTTCATGTTTAGAAAGTCCGACTTTCCACAATAGAACCTTCACGTTTAGCAAGTTCAGGTTCCCAACATAGATGTTGTCTTATGAGATGCAAACCTCCTCACCTAGTAATTCAATGTTTCTATTAGCAATCTCCTTGTTCCATAACTACGTTCCCCTGTAGGTCTTAGCTTACTGGATCCACTAGATAACTATTATGTATGTAGGTCCTACTTTGGCAAGTAGTACCCTCTCTTTTCGGTGTGGGAGTAGAACACCGGATTCCATATAGCTCACACGATCTATGTCGGTTATGGCATTGTCTTCCGAAAGTTAAGAAATGAATTAAGATAAGAATATTAACTCTAGTCATGATTTCTTGAAGAGTTACTTAGTGTAGGTAGGACTATGGACCCTACTTATGCATTGCACAAGTGTACTCTAAGAGAGGTTATGATTAGGCTTTTTATGTAATGAAGACTATGGTCTATGTATGTTAATATGAAAGCATGTTAAGGTTAACTTTACTTATGTCAAGACATGAAGTATTATTATGCATGTGAATTACACTTATTACTTCTTGATGGGTTTGCTTAGTATATGTGGAGGTATGGGGGTGATGTACCTTCTATCGTGCCACAACGTTAACTTGTGCACTTGATGGGAGGCACCAAATAGGTATCATACTTAGTTTAATTATGAAATTTTGGTTTTTAGAATAGGTTTTTTGTTTTAGACTAATTCTCGTGATTTTAGAGTATTTAGAATTAATTTAAATTGGTTAAGAGGTGTGAATGTTTGAGGAAGTGAAATGTGGGGCTAAAACCTCATCAAGATATGACTTGGGAAACTTTTTTGGTGCGCAGGCTCGCCCAACGAGACTAGGTGGATCACCCAATAGCCGCCGAGTTAGCAGTTTACTTAAGCTAGGTCCGTAAAAGTGGCTCCCGCTCGCAAAAGTGCCCATCAATTAAGCGGATGGGCACTCGCTTAGGCAAACCCCGACCTTTCATGAGAGGTCAAAAAGTTACCAAATGTCTCTTAAGTAAAGGCGAGTAAATCAAAAGTCATTGAGAAGAAGACAAATAGGCAAAATACAAAATAAAAGGTCCAACTTTTTGTTCTCCTCCCCATTTGTCGCAAATCTATTCTATGATCTTGGACTTCCTTTGAAAAGACAACCTGGTATGTATCTCTCTCACTATTACTCTCTTGAAGTTGTAATATTCAGTGGTTAAATTTGATTGCCTTGTTGAAAGTTAAGTGTATTAAGTGGGTTGTAACTTTTCTAAGTTGGGGGTTAAAATTGTGAATGTGTTGGGTGAATTCCTTTATTAAATTGTTAAATGCATGTGTGTGAGCTGATTTAGAGTATTTGGGGAATTCATGAGTAACCATTTCATAGTCTACTTCATGAAAGTATATTTGACACCATGTGATTGATAAAATTCTCGAAAGAACTCCAAAATGATTTTCAAAACTTGTAGCATCGAAATGATTGAGTTTCTTGATTGCTTATTTGGTTGTTGTTGATTTTGCAATGATGGTTGTCGAAATTTTATGTTAGAATTGGAATTAAAATTGTTTTTTCATGTTAAAGGGGGGTGATTTTTCGCAAAAGCTAACTCGCTATCACAAAAGCCATGAAATGACCCGAGAGCACCCTATAGCCGTTACCGGCATATTCGACCTCTCAGAGGTCTTATACAAGCACTTAGTATTCGTCATAGCATTTATCATAGAAAAATAGCAGCAAATTTAAAACTTTTTGATAATAACACTAGACTTAAAAAGTCACCTCATTTAAACCTTTAATACAAAATCAAAGTACTACATCTCAAGGAAGCCATCTTAAAACACGACTACAACACAAGAGGGACACAACCCTTACAATAGAAAATAAAGTACTATCTAGTACATGGAACTTAACGAAACTCTTTAACATAAATGTCCTTGAATCTTTAACGACACACCCAAACTTGGGAATAATAAGCCAGGCTCCTCACATCTAGGAAAAGCCCTTTAGTCTCCACCACCAACACTAGGTGTTAAAAGATGAAGAAGAATGGTGTTAGTACAAGAATGCACTAAGTATGATAACCATGCAAAATATGCTTTTTAAAAGGACATTTAGTTGGAAACCATGAATCATGCCTTTTTAGAGAAACTTCAAGAACATTTAGTACAATAGGCACAATATAAACCACATACATCAGCATACACATGAAAACCATTCATAATAGCACATAGAGCCACTTATAACATATTAGGCACATTCAATGCATACAATACATTACCTTTCTCTTTATTTTAACTCCTTTCCTAAAGCAACCCTTAGGGAATACTTAGTGCAATGTATCACCTTATGGTTACCAAGGGTGAACTTACATATATCCTTCATCAATCCAACCACATATATTCATAGAGTTATAAGCACACCATAGGACAGTCTTCCCATAGGAACCATCACCTAAGACAACCCCCAAGTCACACTAGTTAAATGTGCAATTAGCGTCCCATAATACTACTCACACCAAGTGTTCCTAAGAAGCCACCATAGATTAGGCACATCATATTCAACAAGTCATAACATCTTCATTTAACATTAGACATAAGACCAACATACTTCATAACATCATATAAAGACTCATTCATTTACTTCATATCATAGGTAAAGCACCCTCACAACCCCTTCACAAGCTCACTTGTACAATGTACACATGGAGTCCCATACCCCCACATATACTAAGCAAACCCATCAAGAAGTCATACGTGTAATTTACATGCAGAATCTTACTTCATTTCTTGACATAAGTAAAGTCAACCTTAACATGCTTTGATATTAACTTACATAGACCATAGTCTTCATTGCATAAAGAGCCTAATCATAACCTTCCTTGGAGTACACTTGTGCAATGCATAAGTAGGGTCCGTAGTCCTACCTACACTAAGTAACTCTTCAAGAAATCATGACTAGAGTTAATATTCTTATATTAATTCATTTCTTAACTTTCGGAAGACAATGCCATAACCGACATAAATCGTGTGAGCTACATGGAATCCCGTGTTCTACTCCCACACCGAAAAGAGAGGGTACTACTTGCCAAAGTAGGACCTACATACATAATAGTTATCTAGTGGATCCAGTAAGCTAAGACCTACAGGGGAACGTAGTTATGGAACAAGGAGATTGCTAATAGAAACATTGAATTACTAGGTGAGGAGGTTTCCATCTCATAAGACAACATCTATGTTGGGAACCTGAACTTGCTAAACGTGAAGGTTCTATTGTGGAAAGTCGGACTTGCTAAACATGAAGCCCCCACTCTTAAATTTCATGTTCACTCGGTGCTAAGTTCCAACTCCCTTTTTAAACATCTTTAAGCCTTTATTTAACATTAGTTCATAGAATAGGCTTTAGTGTCTTAATCTGTAATATCATATAGCTCAAAGGTTTCTAAGAAGAGAATGACCTTTCATCATAGAACCTACATTATGTTAGAATGACCTTTCACATAGTCATACCATATTCATAACATAGTCTAGTATAGAGTAGAATTGAGGAAACCTTTCAAGAGACTCACTTTTACTAGATTTTCATAAAAACTTATTCATTCATTAATATGCGTGTGTCTACATATGTGAGAAAGCCTTTCACATTAACACCTTTATATATTCAACACATATTCATACATTGTTAATCATACACTTTGCATGCATAATAAAATGTAAGGGTGCATATAAGAGTTAACCTTTCAATGGACACCATAACACATCATATTCATAGATATACATGTAGAGTGTGTGTGTGCATATTGGTCCTCATAGTGACATAATAGCAACAACATTGACCTTAAGTGCACTTCCCTTCAAGGGATCACAACACATTCACATTGTCCTGAAATCATAAGCAATTAACCTATAAAGCCTTTAGGGATTCTAGAGCACACACCCACACTTCATCATAGGAGACAAGGACACATTCAACATTGAATAGGTACTCCTAACATGTGTATGATCAAACATTCATATAGGGGACATATTAGTAGGGGTCATTCCACAATAGTACTCAACATAATCAATCTTATAGACCACACCTTATCCCTAACATTATCATTCACATTATACTCTTCATCATCAAGACACTTTAAACATCATGCTAGAATTGCGTATTTCATACATATCCTTCATAGCACACCTTCATAAATATATGCATCGTAATCATCAATTCACTTCGCATCTATTGCCTTCAAGCCCATGATCTCAACATGCGTAGATAGAGAAGAAGTAAACACCGCCACCATAAGTGGACCAAACCACACAACATCAATTCTCATACTCTAGACTAGAAGTTAAGTCTACTTTCCAATTTTCCAAGCCATGATCACCATGGATCAATCCTCAACAATTCATAATCAATTGACATAGGTAGAAATATGAATCAACAATGTAATTCAATATAATAAACATAATCTAAGTACAATTCTATAAAAAAGGGATCAACCCTAACTTTGCCCATAAGGCCATAATTCTCAACTCATCAATATACTAACAATTCAACATGAATAATTAAAGATAATCATAGGAAACATCAATAAAATCTAATCCAAACATAATTTCACCAATAGAGATCATATTCACAAAGACCCACATCATAGGCCAATTTTTCGAGAATTTGGGGATCATGGGTTCTTCAAGAATTCCTTTGAAAACTATCTTAAAACCCTTAATTCCACATTAATTCATCAATGGAATGATTTAGAAAATCGTTTGACAAAGGACCCATGCTTAGATTGAAAATTGGGAATTTGGTTTTTGAATCACTTTTGAAAATCTTTGATAGAACTCCTTGAATGAGAGGTTATTCAAGAATCAAGAGTTACCATACCTTAATTATTGAAGAGGCATGAAAAAGATGAAATCAGTTCAACACCCACCCATCTTCTAGCTTGAGCTTCAGCAAGGTCTTCCATGGAGTTTTTGAGAGAATCTATTTTGAGAGGGCAGGTTCAATTTGAAGAATGTGGTCAAATATTAGGTTTTGGGGTTTTAACCAACTTAAAATATCCTAAAATAAGTAGAATAACCGTTTATAATAATTCCCCAAAGTACCCCTCACTTAGTTGGACCTTTTAAACAAGTCAAACTTGAGTTTTATTTTTGCAGATTTCGTCGGGAAACAAGTTCGCGACGCGGAGGTGTTCTTACAAGTTTCATAGATTAAATTTCGAGAGAGTATAGTCCTCGAAGTGTCCGCAACGTGTCCGCGATGCAGACCAAACTTTTGGCCCTTGGTGGAGCTAGTCCGCGACACGGACATGCTCTCTCCATGAGCAACGTCAAGCTGCCTTGGCAGCTTGTTTGGCCAAAAGTTGGGGTCCTCCTCAAGGACCCTTAGGGTGGTCCCGGGGAGTCGTACCTGAAGGTTTTGACCCTAAAAACATTCATTCAGACACTAGGGTCACCTTCACTGAATTTAGACTCCAAACAACACATAAAAACATGAACAACATACTAGAACACATCAACACGTAAAAGACTAGTTTCTGAACGTCTTGGTCGTCCCTTGACTTCTTACTTTCAAACTCTTTAAAACTGACTAAAAAAGGCTATTCTTCATTATTTTAAAAATTTATTAATGCATAAAACCCATGTGAGTCTCTACTTTATGCTAATTCATTTTGAGGGTCGTTACAAAATTGCCCAATTAGGAACATTCGTCCTCGAATGAGACTTAAAACACTTCCGAGGACTCAATGACCCAACTAACAGCTCATAATACACAACATACAACATCAACATAAGAGCACACATCAAGGAGGAACATCAACTCCACATAAAACGCTCAAAAGAACTTTGTGCAGTTCAAGAAAGTAGCAACACATCTACCAACGCGTTATGTATCAACTTTATTTCCCATTTCATTGGAGGAACTTCCTTCTCCAAATCATCATTCTCATTTCAAACACCAAAGAAACACAACATGCAACTATCTCATTAAAGCACATTATGCAACTTTATCATAAGAAATCATTTAAGCATGCACTTCATATCAACTCATGCAACACAAGCAAGTGGAAGCTTTATTCACCGACTCATAATGCATAAACCACATAGGCCTTTTGCATGTTCATAGGAGGAACTACCTTCTCCTAATCATGACATGATATTTATCCCTTTTATATCATCATAGGGTCTAATGTGCAATGGCTTTCAATTGCAAACATAGACATGATCAACATTTCCACTCATGAGGCTATTAAGCAATTCATACTAGTTGCACCCTAACATGAGGATTACAGATCATCTACTAGTCTTATCATTTAATCATCATACTATTAAGAACATACATGTCATTACCATGTTTAGTTATGTTCAAGGAGGGACTACCTTCTGCTAGTCACAACATACACACATGGCATCATAAACTCATAAGCAAGCATTACACAAAGGTCAATTCATCTAAGGAGAAATTCTGAACTTCTAACCTAAGCATGCTCATACTCTCTTCCTCATGAAGTCAAGAGTGCATTCACCCTATAAAGATGCATATTGACATGAGAGACATGAATTTTACTACTAAAATTCCATTTTTATGTAATAAGAATCCTTCAAAACATGCATTACATAGTGTCTTCTAGGACATGCATAACATACAGAGATCATGCAACTCATAATCATATGCAAGACTCCAAAACATGAAGAAGCTACTAGGAACTCTTTGGTCTCAAGCTTGAATGAGAATGGAAGGAAAGGATAAGGATATCAACAATCTTACTACTCACTCATCATCCCCCACTTAGGGTAAACCTATCTAAGAGGACATTAAACTAACCAAGAGAACTATCACTTATCAATTAAGCACAACGTCCCCTTCTTGGGATCAAGTTATGCAAACTCCTTTAATCATTACTTCATTCATCTCTAAGGTAGGAACCATTCTCCACTAAATCTTCACCCAAAACAGTTCTCAACATGGAGAACTCAAGGAAGTTCAATGTAGAAATATTAAGGGCACTCAAAACCATACCATCTAGGCATATTATCCCCCTCTTGGGGTGAGCTTAATCAATTCTTTATCACATCATACCCTTATCACCACCCTTGGTGTAACTTTCAGCTCAACCATGCCTAGGTATTATCGAAGCACCCTCTTGAATGACCATACTTAAGATCAACCTTACAAGTTAACTATCCTCTTTAGAGTTGGTCAAATTCTATTCTCTTGTCCTTCCCATGAACTAAGGGGTACATGCTACTCTCCAAGTTAACCTTAGAGCAAAACACTATCCCAACTCATGGAACCAAGCCCCTTTTTCCACTCTTAGGGAAAGCCTATACAAGAACTCTGATTCACACAAGGACAACCATAAAGCATCACTCATAAGAAAAAGGCAACTTTCAACTCACACTAGTTACCACATTCCTTCAAAACTCCTCAAGTCTACACCATGACTTTCTAGTATGATTACCCATCACCATAAAGCAACTCATCATCCTAAAACGGATTTCATTCTTACCAGAACGACTCTTATTATATGAGAACTATATCACCATACAACATTTTTAATGTAATGCTCCCAGCCTTATAGGTCACACATACCCATGATTGGCATCACAATACGATTTCCAATCTACCTTCGTATATAGTCATATAGTCGCCACATCATAATAAGCGTTAAAAGTCACATTTTCTTCCCTCAAACCTTGCAACATCACCCCTTCCAAGTATTCACATCTAGAAGACCACCATACAAGGTAAAATAAGAGAGAGAGAGAGATCATATGGAGTTAAGCTCTACAACACGAAACAAGACTAATGAAGAAAGTGAAACTTCTATCATCCTATAGCCTCTCGCTCATGGATGTGTCGTGACTCACACCAATGAACAAGACTCTACTACACATGGCTCATGAGACGTTGAATACTAAGACCATTTTCATAACCTTATGCTCTGATACCAGGTTTATAACGACCCGAGGGCACCCCCTAGTTGTTACTGATGAGTTTGACCTCTCGAAGGTCTTATACAAGCCCTTAGCATTCGTCATAGCATTTATCATAGGAAAATAGCGGAAAATTTAAAACATTTTCATAATAACACAAGACTTAAAAAGTCACCTCATTTAACCCTTTAATACAAAATTGAAGTACTACGTCTCAAGGTAGCCATCTTAAAACACGGCTGCAACACAAGAGGGACACAACCCTTACAATACAAAAGAAACTACTATCTAGTACATAGAACTTAAGGAAACTCTTTAACATAAAGATCCTTGAATCTTTAAGGACACACCCGAACTTGGGAATAGTAAGCCAAGCTCCTCACTTTTAGGAAAGGCCCTTTAGCCACGACCAACTACACTTGGAGTAAAAAGATGACGAAGAATGGTGTTAGTACAAGAATGCACTAAGTATGATAACAATGCAAAACATGCTTTTAAAAGGACATATTAGTTGGAAACCATGTGAAACGACCCCAAAAATGCCCGAAAATGTGCTTCGAAAACACCTAAAATTGTAATTTCCATATATCTCAAAATCCGTGCATCATTTCGGAAATTCGACTTCATATTCTTATTCAGGGGGTCAAATTGAGTGGGAAATGAGTCT
>JAJONY010019827.1:0-25210 GCA_029582405.1 Solanum gandarillasii | reverse complement strand
TTTCGTTTTTTTTTTTTTTTTTTTTTAAATTCCACTAATGGACCCAAAAAAAAAAAACACCTTTAATCAACTTTGACTTGAAAAGTTGGATCAAATGTACTTTCTTCTTTCTTCTTCTTCAAGAGCAAGTTGAAGATACTAAGAACACATAGAACACCAAGAACACACTGAGAACTGAAGGTGTTACATTATCTCCCCCTTGGGATCATTCTTCTTCGAATGAAGACTAAACTAAATAATATGGAGGGAGAGGGCTGCAATCCCTACCACTAAACACTGAGAACTGAATTTCTGACTGAACTGAGTTATAAGAACATGCAAATACGCTGAAAATGCAAGTACAAACTGAAGAAACATGATTCTAAAACTGAATTTACGCATGAATGACTGAACAAATGATGAGGAACTATTACCTCAAGTTGGAATGGAATCATAAGGAAAGAGGTGAGGATACTTGGACTTCATGGCTATTTATGCTTCCCAAGTAGCTCTCTCTACGAACTGACTCCTCCACAAAACCTTGATTGAAGCGACTTCTTTGTTTCTCAACCTTCTAACCTAACGATCAAGAATCTCAACTGGTACATGCTCATAAGAAAGGGTATCTTTTACATCCATCGTCTTTAATGGCACTACAGATGCTGGATCACCCACACACTTCTTCAAATGTGAAATGTGAAAAATTGGATGCACTGCTGCTAAATCTGCTGGCAACTCTAACTTATAAGCCATTTTACCAATCATTTTCAAGATCGGGCTAACGGCCTACATAACTGGGACTGAGCTTTCTTTTCTTGCCAAATTTCATCACCCCCTACATAGGTGACACTTTCAGGAAAACCCAATCATCAACTTGGAACTCTAGTTCCCTTCTTCTCACATCTGCATAAGACTTTTGGCGACTCTAGACAGTATTAAGTCTATCTCTAATGAGTTGCACTTTCTCCATAGCATCACGGACTGAATCTGGTCCTATCAAGGCTGCTTCACATGCTTCAAACCAACCAACTGGAGATCTACATCAACGACCATACAATGCCTCATAAGGGGCCATTTGAATGTTGGAATGGTAACTATTGTTGTAGGTGAACTAATGAGAGGAAGGTATTCATCCCAACTACCCTTGAAGTCGATCGCACAAGCTCTCAACATGTCTTCTAAGGTCTGAATGGTACGCTCTACCTGACCATCCATCTGTGGATGAAATATTGTGCTAAGGTTAACCTGAGTACCAAGACCCTTCTGAAATGACTTCCAGAAATGAGAGGTAAATTGAGGACCTCTATCTGAGATGATAGACAAAGGAACCCCATGCAACCTTACAATCTCATTAATGTAAAGCTTGGCGTAATCCTCCATCGAATCTGTAGTCTTGACCGCCAAAAAGCAAGAAAACTTAGTAACCCTATCAATAATCACCCAAAAGGAGTCATGTTGTCTGCGAGTACGAGGTAAAACTGTGATGAAGTCCATGTTGATCACTTCCCACTTCCATGTAGGAATGTCAATCTCTTAAGTCATACCTCCTAGTTTTTGATGTTCTACTTTGACTTGCTGGCAATTAGGGCACTTAGCCACAAAATCTACTATATCTCTTTTCATACCATTCCACCAATAGACTTCCCATAGATCGCGGTACATCTTAGTGGCGCCTGGATGAATAGAATATCTGGAATTGTAGGCTTGTGCGAGAATATGTTGTCTCAATTAACCCACATCAGGAACACACAATCTACCCTGATAGCGAAGTACACCATCTCTCTCTTGGGAGAAAACCTCAACTCTATGTTGGTGGACTGCACCCTTAAGTTGAAGCAAGATTGGATCATTGTCTTGCTTTTCCTTAACCTCTACTACCAAAGAAGATTCTTCCCCATTCTGAACCGTTACAGCACCATCTGATATGCCCATAAGACGAACTCCTAGGCGAGCAAGTCTGTGAACATCCTTTGCTAGCTATTTTCTTTCTTCCTCAACATGTGCTACACTACCCATAGATAATCTGCTAAGAGCGTCTGCTACTACATTCGCCTTACCCGAATTGTAATGAATGCTCATATCATAATCTTTGAGGAACTCAAACCACTTTATCTGGCGAAGATTTAACTCTTTATGGGTGAATACATACTGGAGGCTCTTATGGTCTGTGAACACATCTACATGAACACCGTACAAGTAGTGTCTCCAAATCTTGAGTGCAAACACCACTGCTGCAAGGTCGAGGTCATGAGTTGGATAATTCTTCTCATGTACTTTAAGTTGTCTATAAGCATAAGCTATAACCTTACCTCACTGCATCAACACACAACCTAGGCCGACCCTGGATGCATCACAATAGATCACATAACCATCTAAACCCTCTAGTAGAGTCAAGACAGGAGTTGTAGTTAACCTAGTTTTCAATTCTGCGAAGCTTTTCTCACAACCATCTGACCACAGGAACTTAATATTTTTCTGAGTCAACCTAGTCAATGGTGAGGCTATGGATGAAAATCCTTCCACGAACCATCTATAATAGCCCGCAAAACCCAAGAAACTTCTAATATTTGTAGCAGAGGTAGGTTTGGGCCATTGTTTCACTGCTTCTATCTTCTAGGAATCTACTGAATTCCTTCACTAGACACAATATGCCCAAGGAAAGCAACTGATTATAACCAAAACTAGCATTTGTTAAATTTTGCAAATAACTGGTGATCTTTGAGAGTTTGCAGAACAACTCTCAAATGACTTGCATGTTCTTTCTCATTCCTAGAGTAAATGAGGATATCATCAATAAAGACGATAACGAATAAGTCCAAGTACTGCTTGAACACCCTGTTCATCAAATCCATGAAAGCTGCAGGAGCATTGGTTAGTCCAAATGACATAACTACAAATTCGTAATGACCATACCAAGTTTTGAAAGCTGTCTTCGGAATGTCACTATCTCTGACTTTAAGTTGATGATAACTTGATCTAAGGTCTATCTTGGAAAAATGACTAGCACCCTGCAGTTTGTCAAACAAGTCATCAATCCTAAGGATGGGATATTTATTCTTGATTGTGAGCTTGTTCAACTGCCTATAGTCAATGTACATTTTGAGAGAATCGGCTTTCTTCTTTACGAACAACACTGGAGCACCCCATGGCGAAATACTAGGTCTGATGAAGCCCTTATCTAGAAGGTCTTTCAACTTCTCTTTCAATTCCTTAAGCTCAACTGGAGCCATTATATAAGGCGGAATAGATATAGGCTGGGTATCTAGAAGGAAATCAATTCCAAAGTCGATTTCCCTTTCGGGAGAAACTCCGGGAAGATCATCTGGAAACACTTCTGGAAACTCATTAACCACTGGAACTGACTCAAGAGTTGCGGTTTCGGAACTAGAATCCTTAACCTGAACTAGATGATAGAGGTAACCCTTAGAGATCATCTTTATGGCCTTAAGGTATTAAATGAATCGACACATAGGCGCTAAGCTACTACTGTTCCATTATAAGATTGGTTCGTCTGGAAACTGAAAACGAACAATCCTAGTTCTACAATCAACTGAGGCATAACAGGAATGTAACTAATTCATGCCTAGAATGACATCAAAGTCTACCATTTCTAACTATACAAGATATGCTGAGGTGACTTTCTGAGAGACTATGACAAGGCAATTTCTGTATACCCGTCTAGCCATAACTGGTTCACCGACTGCAGTAGAGACTGAGAAGGGTTCTGAGCAAGTTTCTGGATTGACATCTCAGATTACTGCTACAAATGGAGTCATAAAAGATAAAGTAGCCCCCGAATCTTTCCACTGAATGTACCATATGTGAGCCACATCCTTAAGCTGGTAGGATGCCAACTCAACCCTACCATTATCAGTCACTTGCATTACTCCAAAGATTTTCTTAACCTCATTAAATAAATTTTGTGGGTCTTCACCAACTTGTGACCCTTAAACTCAGGCGGATTCATCCTTAAAAAAAAATCTCGAACTCTAGCTGCCACTGATCCACCATTTCTATTAGTAGGAATTGGGACCTGCTGATTGTTCTTGTTGGTCATACTCTGAGACAATATTTAGATCACCTTCTGAAACTCTTCATTCTTAACCTCATGGTCTGGGACTAAAGGAATTGTGTTAGCATTCTTGGCATTCGCATTCCTGGCGTTAGCTCTACGGAGAGGCATGATCTTAAGCGCATACCGATGGATTAGAAAGGAGATTATACCAACGCACGATAAGAATAACAAAGAGAGTGAAGTTTTCCTAAAACACCTCGTAGCCTCCCTCTCATTTGATGTGGTGCACTTCACACCCATGAAAAGGACTCTACTTAGTGCCGCTCTTTAGATATCCTAGGACACATAAACCTAATACTCTGATACCAAGTTTGTCACGCCCCAAGCTATCCCTAAGATGCGGACACGGGACCTAGGACCACAAGTGATCCCAAGCTAACCCTGCTGGCATGATCATGAGCATACTAAAGATAAACTGAATACTAAAAACTGTGTGGAAGCTATCATCACAAATAGAATGAAAAGATGGGGAATACCCGTATACTATAACTGCGATAAATGAAAACTGATGAGTTTAATACAAGGAAGATATTAACTCAATACTATGCTAAATCTATCTATGTCTGAAATAAGCCTCTAAACTGACAAGAAATGTTGGGACATGCCCCAACTAGGTCTAGCAAAACTGAAACTAAAGACTAAAAGCAATAAAGATAAAGATGTCACTAGTCCTCGAAGAATGATGACTCACCACTGATGCTGCTCAACTGAAGATCGGGGATCGATCTAAACGTGATCTGGATGCTAGGAACCTAAACCTACATCACGAGAAGATGTAGCGCACGTATGCGTCAGTACTTGAAAGGTACCGAGCATGAACGATAGAGGAAAGCTGAAATAACATATAACTAAACAAAGCAATAAAGCAATGAAATAATCTGAACATGATGTAGATACTGAATGCTAAGATAACTGAATGCAGTGACCAATTTATGACATGCTGAAACTGAATACTGAATATACTGATAAATGGTCAATGCAATAGGATCTGACTGAACTGTGGGAGCTACTAATAATCGACAATAAAACCACATGAGCTAAATGTGGAGTCCGATGTATACGCCCCATCGAGAGGACCCAATATACCTGACCAAAGGTATAGAGGCATGCTGGCATGATCACTAACTGATATTGCCCACAAAAGGGACTTACACCTACGTGGCTCGTAGTTATGGGACTATATGGGTACGCTGAATTCTAGTCCAACTCTGTATTATGCTACTCCCAATGAATTAAGTAGTTAACTGGTTATGACTGAATTTCTGTAAATATCGGATAGCTCAAAACTAAACATGCAAACTGAGAATGCAACAATTAAAATGATTTTGATGCACTAATAACTGGGGCATGTATAACTGAATAAGTGAGATATCTGACCTAGCATGTGTAATTCAAGAACTAAAGAAATACATAGCTAGGGTTCTGAAATTCATGCGAGAAACGATGTAATAACATGATAATCTGATTTGGAACTAGTTAATAACTAATTCATGATGATCTGCTATAATTCTAGAAACACCTAGGTATATTCATAATAAGGTAATCAAGAACCTGACTTGAATTCTAGGGACCTAATGGGCGAAAGAAACCTACTAGTGAAATCCCACATACCTGGTGACAAATTCCATGAAGAAATCCTTCGATTTCGGGGCTGGAACTGAAGGAAAATTGTTGCGTTCTTGAACTAGGGTTCCTGACCTTTTTCGCCTCTCTTGCTTCTAATTTTCTATGTTTTGATTAATGACTTGACTTAGGTAAGTTCTAGTTATGTTTCTGGGCTTAAACTAACTAAAACCTCATGATTTTGGGTCTAAACAACGTATCTTAGGGGTCCAACAAAATAGGAAAAGACCAAAAGACCCCTGACTTAATTGTTGTCGGAGTGACCGACAGACGAGATTGATTGGCCGTAGGTCAATTGACGGTCCATCGATTGGAGTCGTCGGTCAAGTCTGCCCGACAAGGCTTGACTAAAACGAGCATAGCTTTTTACTCGGAAGTAGGATTTTAGTAAACTTGGTGGCGTTGGAAATATGATTCAATTATCTATCATACCATAGGTCATGGGACACATAATTCCTTTTGTTCCAAGAGTTATGACCATCTGAAGTTGACCCACTCAACAGTTCTCCCTTAACTCACTGCTGATCCTCATCTACGGTCAGACCTACGAACTGTGGATTGAACGACGGTCTATGCTGGTCGACCATAGTTCATGTCAGAGGCTGGGTAAATGAGCCTTGATCCACGGACCGTGGACTGAACTACAGACCGTGGGTCTGTCTGTGGGTCGAGACTTAGCCGATTTTTCTGAGCTTGGCTAGGGAGGTGTTGCAGTGGTGAACCACGGACGACCAGCAAGGGCCGTGGTCTGACCTACGGTCCGTAGATGGCAACCGTGGGTTACACCTGTAACTTCTCAAAATCTACATTTTTGGTCTGTTTCGGATACGAGGTGTTACAGATTCGTGTAGTGAAAACCTTACCTTTACCCTCAAGAACGGTGAAAATGGTCAAGAACTCGCCTAGGGTCGTCTCTTAGCTCTCAATGTCGAAAAGTGCAGAATAAAACATTTTTGGGGTTTGTTTCCAACTTTAAGTCGCGTATGCCCTGCCATGGCAGCACTTACCCCACTACAGCGGCCCCGCCCTGGCGGCAGAAATCCCGCCTCAACGGCTTATATGGAAATAGTGAGCAAAATTAATAATTCCAAGACCCTATTTCATAATACACATCGAACTAATGACAATCAGAAACTACCTGTTTATGCTAAGATCAATTTTAGGAGTTTTACTTGCCCGAATTCAATTACGTAAAGTCATACTAGTTTCTCAACGTCTTAGCTATCTACTCATTTGATCAAAATCATAATTAAATCACCTGTTGTTACCAGATTTCCCAAGACTTTACTAGCTCCGATTTTGTCCAAAACTAGACTAGGTTAGGAAATCCAAATCTACTACTCAAAAGTATTTTGGCCCCAATTCTTTCCCCATTGTCTTTTCTATAACGACGGGAAGATGTCGTTACAATAGATATCAATTTACCCATCATTAATCCCCGAGTGATAAACTAGGAGAAAAGGGCTAAAATAACACTAGAGTAGCATTTGAATCGTTGAATAACTGGGAATACTTGTCCCACATACTTTTTATGTCGACTCTGGGCTGCTAGAAGCTTAGATTGGATACTTCTCACCTTACCCTGAACATCTTTCACCAAATCAACTCTCAAAGGTTTCATATCTTCAAACTCAACCCAACCAATTGAACACCTACACATCCTCCCATACAATGCCTCAATGAAGTCATCTGAATACTCGGCTGATAAATATTGTTGTATGTAAACTTAACTACAAGCAAAGCGATTCCCAACAACCACCAAAGTTGATCGTACACACGTCTACAACATGTTATCAAGGACCTTGACACAATCATCAGAACGAATCCTTTAGCACTTAAGCATGATACAATTTCAAGTCAATACTCGCTACAAATAGAGGTGAACCTGAATCAAGCAACACACAATCATAATACCCAAACAATCATAGTTCTTAACAATATCTCCATCCCACAATATAAATTCCCATGAGCTTACGTTATAACAAATTTGATCTTTCAAAATCATATACTCATCAAGGGATATGTCCAAGCATACAACCCCTCCAACAACACTATCGAAATGCTAGATTTAGCAATTGTAGATTATCTCTTACGAACAGTAGAATTGGACCCAATGATCCCCATATTCAATCACATATAAACGATACATGACCTCGACGACTAGAGGAATATTAAGATTTCCTGACAACCACAACTACGGATAGTAGCTCTTCTATAAATTCTCATAAGCAAGGTGGTACATGTAGAACCACTAAAATACTTTAATAGCTCCAAGACAACACAAATTATGACATTCAAAATAACCAAATCTTCTCAATCTTCCCACTCAACCACGAGAACATAACAAGATTTGGTACCCCTGATCCACCACTAGGGATCCACCCATATAAGTGAAAACACACTAGAGCATAGTTAGTGAATCATACTCACAACACTAACAACCATCATAAACACTCCGACCATATATCTCTCTCTAAACCAACACTTTTACATGAAAACCTTTCTTAGGTACTTAACAATCAATAGTAATAAACTTTACTACTCAACCCAGGTGTAAGTCCTTTCAATGTTTCAACACCTGATATAATTGATCATTTCTCACCTTGCCAGTTCATACATTGACAAAATATATTACCACAAATGAAGACTTACAATGAAAAATCTAAATTCTAAATTCAACTGTATAACATAATCCCCTTATCTACCAACATTAGCTTGTACCTTGAATATTCCTATGAATTCATAGATGTTCGCTTATCATTGATCGCATCTCCATAGATCTTACAATATCATTCGCTAAAATTCATTCGTACTTATTACTAAACTCAAAACAAGAACCAAGCACTTATCATCACACTAGAGCTAATGTTTGTACACTCTTTTGTCAAATCGTTTCCAATAGTTTCTAACCAATCTGACGGACTTGTAACCCTATTACCATAATCATTACCATGGCCATAACAAAACGAATGAAATCACGGGTCTCTGAACCCAATTATCTACCCCTCTGAAGATATTTCTTTAGCCTTTGCAATCAATTAAAATATTATTTCTCTCGCCTCTCTCTGAAGGTTGTACTACATCCCACTATTTTTCTTCATTATGACTCTAAGTCTTTAATTTCTATTCGAATGGTGTCCCACCATCTATTAAAACATTCCATACAACCACGTTACTCACCAAATGTTAGAAAATTACAACCTTATATAATCGAAGGTCGTAATTACTATACAAGAATTCGCTTATCCAACAATCTTATTATACAGTTGCATCCCATCACAATCCATCGTGAACTCTCATTACTATTACGCTCAGTCATCCCTGACTATCGCTATGAAGTCAACCTTTTCATCAACATGAAACCTAAAACTCAGGTATACTCATCAAATTTAAAGGACTAACCCAATCTTGGTACACACTTTCTTTCTAAAATCTTCAATTTCCTTTACCCAAGTATACTTAATTGAACTTTATTTATCCATTAGCTTCTCAGTCTGATGTTAATCCACTCCTTTATGGCATAAGATAAATTCACAAGTCTTCATAGCACCGTTCTTCTTCTTAGCAAAGAAGACAGGAGCAACCCACGAGAAAACACTAGGATAGATGGAACCTCTATCAAGAAGCTCTTAGTTTTGAGCCTTAAGCTCTTTGAATTCTGCTGGAGCCATATATTACGGAAGGATGAGAATGGGGAGAGTGCCAGTTTCCAAGTCAATGCATAAATGTAAATCTCTATCAGGAGGCATACCATGCAAATCAGTATGAAACACTTCCTTAAACTTGGATACCATAGGAACATACTCAATAGAGGGAGACCCAACCTCAACATCCCAAACATGATCCAAATAAGCCAAAGAATCATGCACCACCAGTTTCCTAGCCCGAATGGAGGATATGATCTTAGCTAGCTTAGACTTGTACAAGGTCAAGCTCAATAGTCTCTTAGCTGAGGTCTATCAATAGCCCCCTGAAGATGCCCTATACTCAATAAAGAACAAGTAAGTGCAGTATCAGTACACAACCACAATGTACTAATAGGATCACGCGGCTATCCCAATAAGTGAAACACATGCAAGAAACCACAACATTATAAAACAGGCATATATCAAAAATATACAATATTAGTCATCTTTTGAGGATCAATGTAGCATTACACGTTCTCAATAATACACATTGGATATATCAACCATCATTGGATATCAACGTAATCATTACAAGTAAATACACATCACAATTAAATCGTCCTATCACGGAACACAATTCAATGGTTCTCTCATGGAACCCACACCTAAATTGTTAGCATACCAGAACGTGGTATCTGATCTAATGTGTTTGACGGAACGTGGCAACCGATCCCATATATATGTCGAAACATTGCAAGGGATCCCATATTTATGCCGAAACGTTGCAATCGATCCAAGTTAGTGTGTCAGACGTAACACACGATCCATTCAACAAACCACAATAAATATTTTCACAATCATACAACAAGAGGTGATTAATGGCATACAATTATTCAATTATCCTAATTTACGATTAGGGTGATCAATAGTGCAACATTCGCATACATACATGTATTATACTGAGAAATTACAAACATAAATATTATAAAAACATGAAATCACAACCATCACCTACCTCGAATCCAAGCTTGAATCCCCAAGGCACTTGAATCTTCCCTTTTCGGATTCTTCCCGCTTGTTCGTAGTCTAAAAACATACAATTAATGTAAGGATCAATAAACAAGGCCTAATGAACTGGATTATAATCAACATTATCAATCCTAGGTCAAACCCTTGATCCCCATAACATAATCCCCTTATCTATTAACATTAGCTTGTACCTTGAAGATTCTTTTGAATTCATAGATCTTCGCTTATCATTGATCGCATCTCCATCTATCTTACAATATCATTCGCTTAAATTCAATCCTACTCATTACTAAACTCAAAACAAGAACCAAGCACTTATCATCACACTAGAGCAAATGTTTGTGCACTCTTTTCTCAAATCGTTTCCAATAGTTTTTAACCAATCTGACGGACTTGTAACAGTTTTACCATAGGCATTACCATGGCCATAACAAAACAAATGAAATTATGCATCTCTGAACCCAATTATCTACCCCTCTGAAGATATCTCTTTAGCCTTTGCATCAATTTAAATATTCTTTCTCTCGCCTCTCTCTGAAGATTGTACTACATCCCACTATTTTTCTTCATTATAACTCTAGGTCTTTAATTTCTATTCGAATGGTGTCCCACCATCGCTTAAAACATTCCATTCAACCACGTTACTCACCAAATGTTAGAAAACCACAACCTTAGATAATCGGAGGTCGTAATTACTATAAAACAATTCGCTTAACCAGCAATCTTATTATACAGTTGCTTCCCATCACATTCCATTGCGAACTCTCATTACCATTACGCTAAGCCAACCCTGACTATCACTATGAAGTCAACCTTTTCATCAACATAAAACCAAAAACTCAGGTATACTCATCAAATTTAAAGGTCTAACCAAATCTTGGTACGCACTTTCTTACTAAAATCTTAAATTTCCTTTACCCAAGTATACTTAATTGAACTTTATTTATCCATTAGCTTCTCATTATGGTATTATTCCACTCCTTTATGGCATAAGATAAATTCACAAGTCCTCATACCACCGTTCTTCTTCTTAGCAAAGAATACAGGACCCACCCACGAGAAAACACTAGGATAGATGAAACCTCTATCAAGAAGCTCTTAGTTTTGAGCCTTAAGGTCTTTGAATTCTGCTGGAGCCATATATTACGGAGGGATGAGAATGGGGAGAGTGCCAGTTTCCAAGTCAATGCATAAATGTAAATCTTTATCTGGAGGCATACCATGCAAATCAGTAGGAAACACTTCCTTAAAATTGGATACCACAGGAACACACTCAATAGAGGGAGACCCAACCTCAACATCCCAAACCTGATCCAAATAAGCCAAAGAATCCTGCCCCACCAGTTTCCTAGCCCGAATGGAGGATATGATCTTAGCTAGCTTAGACTTGTACACGGTCACACTCAATAGTCTCTTAGCTGAGGTCTATCAATAGCCCCCCTGAAGATGCCCTATACTCAACAAAGAACAAGCAAGTGCAGTATCAGTAAACAACCACAATGTACAAGTAGGATCACGCGGCTATCCCAATAAGTGAAACACATGCAAGTAACCACAACATTATAAAACAGGCATATATAAAAAATATACAATATTAGTCATCTTTTGAGGATCAATGTAGCATTACGCGTTCTCAATAATACACATTGATTATCAATTTAGAGAACCATACAGTTTTCCAATATCAACCATCATTGGATATCAACGTAATCATTACAAGTAAATACACAACACAATTAAATCGTCCTCACACGGAACACAATTCAATGGTTCTCTCATGGAACCCACACCTAAATTGTTAGCATACCAGAACGTGGTATCTGATCTAATGTGTTTGACGGAACGTGGCAACCGATCCCATACATATGTCGAAACATTGCAACGGATCCCATATTTATGCCGAAACGTCGCAATCGATCCAAGTTAGTGTGTCAGACGTAACACACGATCCATTCAACAAACCACAATAAATATTTTCACAATCATACAACAAGAGGTGATTAATGGCATACAATTATTCAATTATCCTAATTTACGATTAGGGTGATCAATACTGCAACATTCACATACATACATGTATTATATTGAGAAATTACAAACATATATATCATTAAAACATGAAATCAAAACCATCACCTACCTCGAATCCAAGCTTGAATCCCCAAGGAACTTGAATCTTCCCTTTTCAGATTCTTCCCGCTTGTTCGTAGTCTAAAAACATACAATTAATGTAAGGATCAATAAACAAGGCCTAATGACCTGGATTATAATCAACATTATCAATCCTAGGTCAAACCCTTGATCCCCATAACATAATCCCCTTATCTATTAACATTAGCTTGTACCTTGAAGATTCTTTTGAATTCATAGATCTTCGCTTATCATTGATCGCATCTCCATCTATCTTACAATATCATTCGCTTAAATACAATTGTACTCATTACTAAACTCAAAACAACAACCAAGCACTTATCATCACACTAGAGCAAATGTTTGTGCACTTTTTTCTCAAATCGTTTCCACTAGTTTTTAACCAATCTGACGGACTTGTAACAGTTTTACCATACGCATTACCATGGCCATAACAAAACAAATGAAATTACGCATCGCTGAACCCAATTATCTACCCCTCTGAAGATATATCTTAAGCCTTTGCAATTAATTAAAATATTCTTTCTCTCGCCTCTCTCTGAAGATTGTACTACATCCCACTATTTTTCTTCATTATAACTCTAGGTCTTTAATTTATATTCGAATGGTGTCCCACCAGCGCTTAAAACATTCCATTCAACCACGTTACTCACCAAATGTTAGAAAACCACAACCTTAGATAATCGCAGGTAGTAATTACTATAAAAGAATTCGCTTAACAAGCAATCTTATTATACAGTTGTTTCCCATCACATTCCATTGCGAACTCTCATTACCATTACCCTAAGCCAACCCTGACTATCACTATGAAGTCAACCTTTTCATCAACATAAAACCTAAAACTCAGGTATACTCATCAAATTTAAAGGACTAACCAAATCTTGGTATGCACTTTCTTACTAAAATCTTAAATTTCCTTTACCCAAGTATACTTAATTAAACTTTATTTATCCATAAGCTTTTCATTCTGGTATTTATTCACTCCTTTATGGCATAAGATAAATTCACCAGTCCTCATACCACCCTTCTTCCTTTTAGCAAAGAAGACAGGCGCAACCCACGGGAAAACACTAGGATAGATGAAACCTTTATCAAGAAGCTCTTAGTTTTGAGCCTTAAGCTCCATGAATTCTGCTGGAGCCATATAATACTGAGGGATGAGAATGGGGATAGTGTCAGTTTCTAAGTCAATGGAGAAATGTATATCTCTATCTAGAGGCATACCATGCAAATCTGTAGGAAATACTTCCTTAAACTCGGATACCACAGGAACATACTCAATAGAGGGAGACTCAACCTCTACATCACAAACATGAGCCAAATAAGCCAAAGAATCCTTCCCCACCAGTTTCGTAGTCCAAATGGACGGTATGACCTTAGCTAGCTTAGACTAGTACACGGTCACGCTCAATAGTCGCTTAGCAAAGGTCAATCAATAGCCGCCTAAAGATGTCCTATACTAAACAAAGAACAAGTAAGTGCAGTATCGGTACACAACCACAATGTACTAATAGGATCACGCGACTATCCCAATAAGTGAAAGACATGCAAGTAACCACAACATTATAAAAACAGGCATATACCGAACATATACAATATTACTCATCTTTTGAGGATCAATGTAGCATTTCACGTTCTCAATAATACACATTGGTTATCAATTTATTGCACCACACAGTCTTCCAATATCAATCATCATTAGATATCAACATAATCATTACAAGTAGATACACAACACAATTAAATGGTCTTCTCAACGAACCCAATTCAATGGTCCTCTCATGGAACCCACATCTAAACTGTTAGCATACCAGAACGTGGTACCTGATGTAATGTTTATGCCGAAACGTGGCAACCGATCCAATATTTATGTAGGAACATTGCAACCGATCCCATATTCATGCCAAAACATGGCAACCGATCCAAGTTAGCGTGTCAGACGTAACACATGATCCATTCAACAAACCACAATCACAATCACAATAAATATTTTCACAACCATACAACAAGAGGTGATTCATGGCATACAATTATTCAATTATCCTCATTTACGAATAGGGTGATCAATAGTGCAACATTCGCATACATACATGTATTATATTGAGAAATTACAAACATATATCACACTAACATAAAATCACAACCATCACCTACCTCGATTCCAAGCTTGAATCCCCTAAGGCACTTGAATCTTCCCTTTTCGGATTCTTCCCGGTTGTTCGTAGTCTAAAAAATACAATTAATGCAAGGATCAATAAACAAGGCCTAATGACCTGGATTATAATAAACATTTTCAATCCTAGGTCAAACCCTTGATCCCCATAACATAATCCCCTTATCTAGAAACATTAGCTTGTACCTTGAAGATTCTTACGAATTCATAGATCTTCGCTTATCATTGATCGCATCCTCATCAATCTTACAATATCATTCACTGAAATTCAATCGTACTCATTACTAAACTCAAATCAACAACTAAGCACTCATCATCACACTACAGCTAATGTTTTTAAACTCTTTTCTCAAATCGTTTCCAGTAGTTTTTAACCAATCTGACGGACTTGTAACACTATTACCATATCCATTACCATGGCTATAAAAAAATGAATGAAATCACGCGTCTCTGAACCGAATTATCTACCCCTCTGAAGATATCTCTTTAGCTTTTGCAATCAATTATAACATTCTTTGTCTCGCCTCTCTCTGAAGGTTGTACATCCCACTATTTTTCTTCATTATGACTCTAGGTCTTTAATTTCTATTCGAATGGTGTCCCACCATCTCTTAAAACATTCCATACAACAACGTTACTCACCAAATGTTGGAAAACTACAACCTTAGATAATCGCAGGTCGTAATTACTATACAGGAATTCGCTTAACCAACAATCTTATTATACAGTTGCATCCCATCACAATCCATCGCGAACTCTCATTACCATTACGCTCAGTCAGCCCTGACTATCACTATGAAGTCAACCATTTGATCAACATGAAACCAAAAACTCAGGTATATTCATCAAATTTAAAGGACTAATTCAATCTTGGTACACACTTTCTTTCTAAAATATTCAATTTCCTTTACCCAAGTTTACTTAATTAAACTTTATTTATCCATAAGCTTCTCATTCTAGTATTAATCCACTCCTTTATGGCATAAGATAAATTCACCAGCCCTCATACCACCCTTCTTCTTCTTAGCAAAGAAGAAATGAGCAACCGACGGGAAAACACTAGGATAGATGAACCTTTTATCAAGATCCTCTTAGTTTTGAGCCTTAAGCTCCTTGAATTCTACTGGAGCCAAATAATATAGAGGGATGACAATGGGGAGAGTGCCAGTTTCCAAGTCAAAGCAGAAATGTATATCTCTATCTGGAGGCATACCATGCAAATCTGTAGGAAACACTTCCTTAAATTCAGATACCACAGGAACATACTCAATAGAGGGAGGCTCAACCTCAACATCCCAAATATGAGCCATATAATCCAAAGAATCCTGCTCCACCAGTTTCCTAGCCCGAATGGAGGATATGATCTCAGCTAGCTTAGACTTGTACACGGTCATGCTCAATAGTCGCTTAGCTGAGTCTATCAATAACCGCCTGAAGATGCCTTGTATCAACAAAGAACAAGCAAGTCCAGTATCAGTACACAACAACGATGTACTAGTAGGATCACGCGGCCTTCCCAATAAGTGAAACACATGCAAGTAACCACAACATTATAAAACAGGCATATACCGAACATATACAATATTAGTCATCTTTTGAGGATCAATGTAGCATTACACTTTCTCAATAATACACATTGGTTATCAATTTAGAGCACCGTACAGTCTTCTAATATCAATCATCATTAGATATCAACGTAATCATTATAAGTAGATACACAACACAATTAAATGGTCCTCTCACGGAACCTATTTCAATGGTCCTCTCATGGAACCCACACCTAAACTGTTAGCATACCAGAACGTGGTACCTGATCTAATGTTTATGCCGAAACGTGGCTATCGATCCAATATTTATGTCGAAACATTGCAAACGATCCCATATTTATGCCGAAACGTGGCAACCAATCCAAGTTAGTGTGTCAGACGTAACACACGATCCATTCAACAAACCACAATCACAATCACAATAAATATTTTCACAATCATACAACAAGAAGTGATTCATGGCATACAATTATTCAATTATCTTCATTTACGATTAAGGTGATCAATAGTTCAACATTCGCATACATACATGTATTATATTGAGAAATTACAAACATATATCACACTAACATAAAATTACAACCATCACCTAGCTCGATTCCAAGCTTGAATCCGATAAGGCACTTGAATCTTCCCTTTTCAGATTCTTCCCGGTTGTTCGTAGTCTAAAAGCATACAATTAATGCAAGGATCAATAAACAAGGCCTAATGACCTGGATTATAATAAACATTATCAATACTAGGCCAAACCCTTGATCCCCATAACATAATCCCCTTATCTAGAAACATTAGCTTGTACCTTGAAGATTCTTATGAATTCATAGATCTTCGCTTATCATTGATCTCATCTCCATTGATCTTACAATATCCTTCGCTAATATTCAATCGTACTCATTACTAAACTCAAAACAACAACCAAGCACTTATCATCACACTAGAGCTAATGTTTGCAAACTCTTTTCTCAAATCGTTTCCAATAGTTTTTAACCAATCTGACGGACTTGTAACACTATTACCATGGCCATAAAAAAAAATGAAATCACGCGTCTCTGAACCGAATTATCTACCCCTCTGAAGATATCTCTTTAGCCTTTGCAATCAATTAAAATATTCTTTCTCTCGCCTCTCTCTGAAGGTTGTAAATCCCACTATTTTTCTTCATTATGACTCTAGGTCTTTTATTTCTATTCGAATGGTGACCCACCATCTCTTAAAACATTCCATACAACAATGTTACTCACCAAATGTTGGAAAACCACAACCTTTGATAATCGCAGGTCGTAATTACTATACAAGAATTCAATTAGCCAACAATCTTATTATACAGTTGTATCCCATCACAATCCATCGCGAACTCTCATTACCATTACGCTCACTCAGCCCTGACTATCACTATGAAGTCAACCTTTTCATCAACATGAAACCAAAAACGCAGGTATATTCATCAAATTTAAAGGACTAACCCAATCTTGGTACGCACTTTCTTACTAAAATATTCAATTTCCTTTACCCAAGTATACTTAATTAAACTTTATTTATCCATAAGCTTCTCATTCTAGTATTAATCCACTCCTTTATGGCATAAGATAAATTCACCAGTCCTCATACCATCCTTCTTCTTCTTAGCAAAGAAGACATGAGCAACCCACGGGAAAACACTACGATAGATGAACCCTTTATCAAGAAGCTCTTAGTTTTGAGCCTTAAGCTCCTTGAATTCTACTGGAGCCATATAATATAGAGGGCTGAGAATGGGGACAGTTCCAGTTTCCAAGTCAATGCAGAAATGTATATCTCTATCTGGAGGAATACCATGCAAATTTGTAGGAAACACTTCCTTAAACTCAGATACCACAGGAACATACTCAATAGAGGGAGGCTCAATCTCAACATCCCAAACATGAGCCATATAAGCCAAAGAATCCTGCTCCACCACTTTCCTAGCCCGAATGAAGCATATGATCTTAGTTAGCTTAGACTTGTACACGGTCACGCTCAATAGTCGCTTATCTGAGTCTATCAATAACCGTCTGAAGATGCCATGTATCAACAAAAGAATAAGCAAGTCCAGTATCAATACACAACCAGAATGTACTAGTAGGATCACGCGGCTATCGCAATAAGTGAAACACATGCAAGTAACCACAACATTATAAAACAGGAATATACCGAACATATACAATAGTAGTCATCTTTTGAGGATCAATGTAGCATTACACGTTCTCAATAATACACGTTGGTTATCAATTTAGAGCACCATACAATCTTCCAATATCAATCATCATTAGATATCAACGTAATCATTACAAGTAGATACACAACACAATTAAATGATCCTCTCACGGAACCCAATTCAATGGTCCTCTCATGGAACCCACACCTAAACTGTTAGCATACTAGAACGGGGTACCTGATCTAATGTTTATGCCGAAACAAGGCAACCGATCCAATATTTATGTCGGAACATTGCAAATGATCTCATATTTATGTCGAAACGTGGCAACCAATCCAAGTTAGTGTGTCAGACGTAACACACGATCCATTCAACAAACCACAATCACAATAACAATAAATATTTTCACAATCGTATTACAAGAGGTGATTCATGGCATACAATTTTTCAATTATCGTCATTTACGTTTAGGGTGATTAATAGTGCAACATTCGCATACGTACATGTATTATATTGAGCAATTGCAAACATATATCACACTAACATGAAATCACAACCATCACCTACCTCGAATCCAAGCTTGAATCCCCTAAGGCACTTGAATCTTCCCTTTTTGGATTCTTCCCGCTTGTTCGTAGTCTAAACACATACAATTAATGCAAGGATCAATAAACAAGGCCTAATGACCTGGATTATAATCAACATTATCAATCCTAGGCCAAACCCTTGATCCCCATACCCAGGATAGGGTTTCCTCCATCATAAATCACATATCAAAACCTTTCCCTAATGATAATTACCAAAGAAACTATGTTCTACTTATCAAAATACGGATTGAGGGATTGAAAACCTTACCTTTAGACTCAAGAATGGTGAAAAACGGTCAAGAACTCGCCGTGGGTCGTCTCCTAACTCTCAAAGTTAAAAAGTACAGAATAAAATATTTTTGGGGTTTATTTCCAACTTTATCTTTTGTCTGCCCCTCCATGGCGACACTCACCCCGCTACAGCGGCCCCGCCCTGGCGGCAGAAATCCCGCCTCAACGGATTGCACGGAAACAGTGAGCAAAATTAATAATTTCAAGACCCCATTTGTCAACACACATCCAACCAATGACACTGAGAAACTACTCGTTCACGCTAAGATCAATTGAAGGAGTTCTACTCGCCCGAATTCAATTTCGTAAAGTCGTACAGGTTCCTTAACGTCTTAGCTATATACTCATGTGATTAAAATCATAATTAAATCACCCAGTTGTTACAAGATTCCCTAGACTTTACTGGCTCTGAGTTCTTCCAAATCTGGACTAGGTTAGGAAATCCAAAGTTACTACTCAAAAGTTTTCTGGCCTCAATTATTTCCCCATTGGTCGTTTCTATAACGACGGGAACAGGTCGTTACAGTAAATCGTATAAAGTTCTCCAAAAATTTATTATTTTTGAAGTATCTGATATGCGCTTATTATCAGTTTTTGAAATGTTCAAGCAACATAAATTTGAAGAAGAATGTACCTTCCTTTGCTTTCGTGGCCTTGGTTTTGTGAGGCTAAATACTCGCCATTAAAATGCTAAAATATTACTTAGAATGTTGTATTAATTAATATTTGAGATACTATGAAAAATCATAATAGATAGGTAATGGCATGGTTAGTGGCTATTAATTAAAAGTACAATTAATTAATCTATAAATATTTTCAAAAAATAAAAATAAAAATTGAAGTGAATTTATACGTAGTTGAACATCAATAATGAAAAGAAAGTTACTAAATTATGTCTTCCATTTTGATTATTTATTGGAAGTATAAAAAAAATACTTTCTCCGTTTCAAAATATTTGTCGAATTTTCTATTTACACGTCCCTTAATAAACATTAATGAGGAAGGCATTTGTCTCTGAGATTTCGATCATAGTTGTCACTCCCTCAGCCTATGCGCTGAGCTTAAAAAGTATGACCCTTTCTACCCACGTTGGCTACACGGTTTATGAGAACTCTGAGTTTTATGAACTCGTCCTTGTATCGATGCTCAATACTACTTCCAAAAATATACTCAACTCATATGTTTAAAAAGAATTCCTCATCCTCAAGCTTTGAGATTATTACTCAAAAGGTGATTAAAAGAGATTATCCTCAAAAACTTCTTATGAGCTCATTTGGAAATGGATGCTTCCCCTCATTTTAAATGTAAAAACATTTACTCTTGGAAATACTTAGTTCCATATATTCATTATGAAGGATCTATCAAAGATTAGATGTAATTCAGAGTAGATGGAATTAGGAAGGACTAAAGGTACACCTTAAAGGAACTCAAACAGGTCAAACGACGGAAGCAGGACGGGGGCAGGCGACCCTGGCTCACTGAGTGGCGCATGGCACCAGCCCCTAAACTTCAGAGGCGCAATTCTGGCACACTGCTAGCGCGGCGCGCCAGTCTCTGTATAACACCCTAGAAAACTTTTGAGCTAAGACTCGAAACAATCTTCGTTGTGAAAAAGATTTTATCGAGGAATATAAAATCTTCTTATGTTTTAAGTTCACTTGATGAAGTACCTTGAGTTCCAAAAGAACTAAAGAGAATTCCTTCAACTTCAAACGACCATAACTTTTAGCACGTGATGAGTTAAGAGACCCATAAAATATCAAAAGAAAGATCTCTGAGTCCTCTTTCCAACGTCACCAAGTTTGCTAATATTCGAGCTCGTATAAGGAGGATATACCCCTTTGAAGTCGGGCTGTCCAATTAAGGAAAGTTACCCAAAAATATGAGGGATATTTTGGCCTTTTCCTTTCCCAATCAGGTTAAAACGAATTTTAGAAATATTTTGTGAACAAATATGATTTGGGTCACTTTTCATAAATCCAAATAAGCTAAGGCTTTTAGATGAGAGTTCATTCAAGTCAATCCTAAGTCTTTTTAAGTGTTGGGTCAACTATAAATGACCATAACTTTTATCACGGAATGAGTTAGAAGGCCCATAAGATATCAAATAAAATATCTCTGAGTCCTCTTTCCAACTCCACCAAGTTTGGTAATTTTTGAGCTTGTATGAGGGAGATATGTCCATTTTAATTTATGTTGTCCATTTGAGGAAAGTTACGCGAAAATAAGAGGGGTATTTTAGTCTTTTCCTTACCCCCACTTATTCTAAATGTGAATTACACCCAATTAAGGGTCTAAACTAGTTAGAATCAGTTTCATTCATCCCCAAAAGTGTTAAGGATTTTAGAGAGAAGATTCAAAAGGAGAAAAAGTTCAAAGTTTCAAGCGTTCTTTCAAGAAATTCAAGATTTCGCCAAGAACCTAGTTCCTTGAGGTATATAAGCTTCCATAGTATAGGGTTTGTTCACCCAAACTCCAATCATGAGTTTCTTTTGCGAGTCTATCTATAAATATTGAGAAATTTAAGTTCTTGATGAGTTCTTGATAAGTGTTCTTGATAAGTGTTCTTGAAGTTTCATTCTAAATCTGGTTTTGTTGATATTTTGAGGAATTATTGAGACGAAAGTTAGTGATTTTTACTATCCAACCTACATCCAATCATCAATAAATCCTATATATCAAGTCATGATCCTTGAATTCAAAATTCAAATTCAAGGAAGAGTTAAGAGTAGAGTTAAGAGTCAAGGCCTGAGAGTTCTTTGGAGGCTTTTGAGAAAGTCCCTTTGAGTATTTTGAAGAGTCTTCTATAATTTCTAATAACTTGTTTCAAGACTCAAGCAAGTGACTCTGAGAGTGAGGATAATGTACTCATGAGTCTACAATATTATCGATATCCTTCATATCATGAAACATAACTCTTGAATTCATAATTCAAATTCAAGAAAGAGTTAAGACTAGAGTTCAAGAAAGTCTTCAAGTTCAATTGTGAATCTTTTGAGATCAATTATCGATTGAAGATAAGTTTTGACGAAGTAAGTATGAGAATGAGAAGAGTCGTATACATGAGTTACATATTGTTATGTAGAACCTTGAGTTGAGTCGTTCATGCCCGTAAATTCCTCATGAACCCTATAAATTGAGTATCTTTGAGAGGAGTAGTATCTACAACTTCTAAGTCTTGAATATTGAGTTCCTAATACTTTTGATATTATATTCCTAGTCGTGGGACTACTACATATTACCATGAAGGTCCTTAAGTTGAGTAGTTCATGTCCGTAATTCTGCATGAACCCTATTTTGAGAAGTCTTTTGCAAACCTTTTTAAAACTTGTTTTAAGACTTGAGCATGTGAGTTTGAGGAAGAGTAGAGCTGGGTTATTTTCTTTAAAATGATATATGGAAACTAACTATTCCCAGGAGTAAATGTGTTTACATTTAAGAAATAAGGATACACCATTTTCCAAAAAAGATTTCATGAGCAGTTCTGAGTACTATCTCTTTTAAGAGACATTTTTGAGTAATAATATCAAAACAGAGAAAGTGTTATGTTTTTTAAAAACATATGAGCTAGTCTTTTTTGGTAGTAGTATTGAGCACCAATATGTGGGAGAGTTGATACAACTCACAGCCCCCATAAACCATGTAGTCAACGTGGGTAGAAAGGGTCATACTTTTTAGATGATTCCTTATAGATTTTTAACATAGATTAGTGGATTCACTTAGTAGTAGGATTTATATCCCCGGCAAAGTATAGGACAGTCCTAGCAGCGTGGGCTAGATGTTGTATCATCACATAGCTCATAGTGATGGTTGTCGTTTAGAGACCAAAAAGTTATATTGTATTTTCTATATAAAAGATGAGTTATTATTGTATTGTTCAACACATTGGGTTGTTATCTGTTATTTTAAAATCTTTTCAAATATTGCATCTATTCTTGTTTATTTATCTTGAGTTTAGTATTCATAGTTGAGTATCTTATTATTTGAGTTGAGCCTATTTTCTCTGATTTGAGTTGAACTATATTTCATTGAGTTGAGTTGAGTCAATTGAGAAGAAGTTAGTATGTTTCGTTTCCATCAGTTCAAGCTTATGTTAATGCTTTAGAATTCCCCTTACATGGTCGTATATTCCATGTACTGAGCCATTTGGCCTGCATCATTTCATGATATAAATACAGATATCTAATATCATCTATATGCATTTCGTTGAGGTCGTGACAAACTTGGTATCAGAGCACAAAGTTCAAGCGTCCTCGGTTGTCTATGAAAATGTGTCGAGTACAATTTTATTTATGGTTGTGAGGGCCCCACTTTTATAAATGAGGGACTACTGACATTTAGGAAAAGTTTCCCTTCTTTCATACTCTTAATCATGCCGTAGAGATATGTCATAGAGACTCATTCTAATTCATACGTTCTCATATCCATTCGATTACCCCTCATACTAGAGGTGGTTGAAAAGAAAAGTCAGTTCTTTATCAATGAGTTGCTCTTAGCAAAATCTTGAGGAAGTCATGAGACTCCAGAGGGTCTTGAGAGAAGCCCATGAGTGAGTTAAGTGTTGAGTTTCAAAGGAATGCGCTCATGTTCACATGAATTGTACGTTCAAGAAAAATGCGAGTGGTACTCTCCTCTCTAAGACTTAGTTCAACTAAGCTATTTATGAGGATGTATGTTTAGAGCTTGAATAGTATTTTCATCCCAAAAAGGTAGCATGTGTTACGAAATTATAAGCAGTAATAGTGAAAGTGCCCATAGTTATAGGAAAGTATGCAGAGGTTCAGTAATCTATGAAAGAGAGATAGTGATGTGGCAGATTATGTTATTGCAATCATGCACCCGGTCACTTATAAGTGATTAGTTCCTTTATGAGTGAAACAAGTAATAATAATGTTGTAGAGAGTTCTTGTTAGAATGAAGAGGAATAGTTACTAGTCATGATGAGATAGACTATATTTTAACCAAAATAGAGTTAATGTCGATGTGCCATCATGTTATAGGAGACTAAATATATGTGTTGAATAAGAGAACTAAATATTCAGGAAGTGATAGATCTAAGCTAGGCTTTTTATTTGTTTGAGAAGGTCATGATGTTCCAAAGGCCATAGAATCGATTAAGTAATAAGGTATAATAAGTGAGCAAATAGTACTTAAGTTGTGAAAAAGGGATGTAGACCATTTTAGAGATGATGTAATAGGTCCGTAGCTTCAAAGTTTCAGCTTTAGACCTAAGTGGGAGTTCATAAGATGAGAAATCAAGTCCACTGTTGAGAATAAGATAGTAATGAGCTCAAAAGAGTAAGGGAGATATCTTTTCAGAGGTATTTTAGTAGTGGAGTAATGTTAGAAGAAGAAGGTTAATGTTCTTACCGTGATAACGATGGTGTGATAATTCCATCAAAGGCTATAAATAAGTATGAAGAGGAGGATGAGGTTTTACTATGAGAGATAGTTAAATAAGAGCCCTTAGTTGGTCTCAAGTAGTAATGTGGGAAATTCTAGTTTGTATGGCAGAGATGATAAAGGAATGAGAACTTCTTAAGAAGTTGGTTAGTAAGAGTCCATGGAGTTGTTAGAATACTAAGCTTGAATGTGGTATTGTTCACTACAACAAATTTGATTATTTGAGACGAAATATTTTGTCACTTTTAGTTCATATTTCGTCACAAAAGGAATTTTGTGACAAAAAAAAATTCGTCAAGCATTCGTCTCTAAAGCATGGGTCACTAAATGTATATTGAGACGAATTAGTGTTTTGTCACAAATTAGACATGAATTGACTATGAAATTATTTTTCGCCCCCAAATGAATAGTATTCAAGACAAACTTGATTGTCATAGAATTATATTTTTTTTGTAGGTAATAGCTTTTTTTCGTCACTAAAGAAGTTATAATGGTGACGTGAATGATGGCGTCACTAACTATTTATTTGAATTAGTGATGATTTGTTTTGTCT
>JAJONY010019826.1:0-21583 GCA_029582405.1 Solanum gandarillasii | reverse complement strand
ATATTTCAAACAAATTACATAAATAAACATCTTACTTTTATCATAATCTCAAAAATTTCCAACTATTAAATTATTTTACAAAAATCATGGCCTCTCAAATACATCTTTATCTCCTCTTGGATACATCCCTATCCTCCCCTCTCGGATACATCCCATGTATCGTTCTCAATCTGTGAGCTATGTATCCGCAGGTTTCCTAATGTATCCGAGATTCTATAAGTTTGAGGAATTTTTGTAATTTTGAAAAAAAATAGAGAAAGGATGTAATTAACTCTTAACACTATGAAATTTATATAATTTTTACATATATTTTTATTATATATATAAATGTCTTGGGGCTTCGGCGCGGGCCTGGATGGGTCTGATCTTTAATTAAAGATTCTATTTTCGTAATTTATTTTCAACTGTTTTATTTATTTTATGTTTTTAATTTTGATTAAATAGAATAGTTGCGTTTGTTCAGAAAAGGAGTGACTTTCCTAAGAAGTCTCTTTGGTAGGCTCTATAAATATGATAAATTCCCCAATGTAGCATATTGTGTTGCATATACATTTCAGGTTTTATTGTATCCTGATAGAGATTTGCTTGTAATCCTAAAAGTATATAAATGCAACACCCCTCGAAAGATAGTGATCTTAACGATTAAAATTTAGAGTTTGTTTGGTATTACTGCTAAAAGTTGATTATTTATAGAAGCACATTGTTAAAAATAATTTTTCAGAAAAGTACTTTTAAGAAAATAACAATTTGTGTTTGGCTAATTCATTTGAAAAGTACTTTTGATAAGCAAATTGTGTTTGGTTAATCTTTTCTAAAAGTACTTTTGAGAGTCAAATTACGAAAAAGGACAATTATCAATGTATTTTTAATATTAATATTATTTTATAAAGAAAAACTATTTTAAATATCTATTACAAAATTTTAATCAAATTAAAATGTACATACTCAAATTTACAATCAATATTATGCATAAATAAATAAATTAAATATTAAAATAAATAAATAAGTCCTTCATATTTTCAATCCTACAAAAATTTTGGTGTTACCTTTATTCCTAATTTTGTAAAATAATGTATAAAATAATACTATATAAACAAAAAAAAATATTATATGAAAATAAAAAACTGAAATTCTTGAATGAAACTTAACCAAACTTACGAAATATGCTAATTAATTAATAAGGCATGTATTGTTAAATATGTATATATAGAAGGGATATTTTAGTGTTAAAAAAATAATTTTCTGCTTCCACTTGTGTTTTTAAGAAGTATAAATTTTTAGCTTCTTCCCCACCGCAGAAAAAACTGTTTCTGCTTCTATTTAAAAACAGTTTTAAGAATTTGTCAAACTCTTTATTTTAAAAAAAAAAAGTCCTTTTTTTCTTAAAAAAATATTAAAATTAGCCTCACAACAACAATGTCAAACATGCTCTTATTAAAATCAAATAAGTGCTTAATTAAATATTATTGTAAACAAATAAAATTTAATGGTCTAAGATTTGAACCTTTTAAATTTCAGACCTCCATTAAGTGCAAATAAATTAGTCTTAAGAGAAACACTCTATAAAGTAAAATCTCTAGTGATTAAAGTTAGTGGTCTCTTACAATTGTAAATTAAAGAGTTTTTTTATCTCAGTGGAGTTGAGGATGGGGGTTGGGTAGGTGGTGTTGACTTTGTACTTGTGATTGTTCTCCCGGTATAAATTTCTTAAGTTAGTAACGATTTCTCGTGTTTTGTAATGATCTTTTCTCTTCTTTTTTTTTAAAGAAGATTTCTTGTGATTAAAGTTAGTGGTCTCTAACAATTTATAAATATTTATAGAAAGAAAGTTAAAATTTAACTATCGTACTTATAAGTAAGTTACATCCTTGACATATTATAAATGATGCAGGATGCTAAAGTTTCTAGGGACATTAGACATACATCCAACTAAGTACATGAGCTCCTCATGGAGTGATAAGATTGTTTTGACTAGCACGATCTGTGATATAAATCTATCTCATATTTTATTTGAATGATGATCACTTTTGCATTGTCAAAGTTCTTGTTGGGAAGTAGGAGAACATATAAAGTAATTTTGATAATTGATAAAGTGAACATGGTTCGATCACTACTTGTTATCTTATGTGTACTCTATCAGGTGAACCAGGTTCTCACATGTGACTGCAGTCAACCTGCATAAATATGACAGATTGCAGCAAAGAAGAAACAGTGTAGAAATAAAGGAGTGAAAAAGGAAATAAAGAAAGAACTGAAATACAAGAGCAAACAAGGAAAAGAAGGAAAGAAACAAATAAGGAAAGAAATAAAGAAGGAAAAGAAGGAAAGAAACAAATAAGGAAAGAAATAAAGAAAGAAGAAAATAAAGAAGTAGCAATTCAAGTCAAATAAGGAAAGAAATAAAGAACCAACATGGGTTATGGTGCACGGTGGGAGTGTTTCACCCTTACCAGAGGTCTCAGGTTCGAGCCCTGGGTATGGAGAAAATCCTATTGGGAGCGCCACCCCCGAATGGGCCCTGCAGTGCGCGATTCGAATTTAGTCGGAGCTCCAATGTGGGCTCCGAACACCGGGTGAGAAATAAAAAAAAAAGAAATAAAGAATTAAAATAGTAATTCAAGTCAAATAAGGAAAGAAGTAAATATAGACAAGTTCAAGAAGGAAAAAGATTTGTTATTCCTTTCCTAGTAGAAGTAGACGAAGGCAAACCAAAGTCTATAAAAAGGTTCAAGCCAAAGAAGAAAAAGAGTCCTCTATGCATAAACACAAATTGGGAGAATTTTCCAGCAAAGCCAGAACAATACATATTGCATATTCATGGGTTTCATCATCTTGAGAGCAATAGTTATTGGAGCAAAACCGCAGGGCTTCGTCACAACAACATGAGGACCAGGTTCACACTTCGTCACAATAATACGAGGACCAGGTTCACGAGGTGTGTTCGAGTCTGAACTATTGACTGTTGAAGTCTAATCAATTAAAGTCTAGGGTTATTAGTCTTTGTTGATTTGTTCTAGGTTTATTATTGAGTTGTAATAATTCCTAAATTGTGTAACAAGAAGTGGGTTTGACTTCTTGGAGAGTAGAGTCTTGAGAGAATTGTAACATGAAGTGGGTTTGATTTCTTGGAGAGTAGAGTCTTGATTGAATTGTAACAAGAAGTGGGTTTGACTTCTTGGGGTAGAATTAAGAGAGAGTTGTGAGAGAATTGTAACAAGAAGCGAGTTTGACTTCTTCAAGAGTTGAGTCTTCGATTATAGTTAATCGTTGGAGAGTTGAGGGTACTAGAGTTAGTTCCTTTTGAGTTGTAATCCTGAAAAGGACGTGAATCTTGAAGTGAATAAGATTGTGGTGTGGTTTTTACGAGTCTGGAGCCAAAAGAGCAATATTTTTCTTTCAAAAAACTAAAACGGCACATCAAAAAAAAATTAACCAAAAGGGCAAAATCGCTCCGTCAGGAGCAATTTTCTTCTGACAAAAGTTGATGTCGTCCGTTAAAAAAAAAAAAATCGCTGCCTTAGCAGCGATTTTCTCAAAAAATAATAATCTTTTTTTCTTCAAAATCACTGCTATATTTTGGTTAACAATAGGCATGAATAAGCATTTTTATATTATTAATAATTAACAATAGAATCATATAGGCATTTTTATATTATTAAAAATTAACAATAGGCATGAATAAGCATGAAAATAATAGCACTAGGCATAAAAAACGCTGCCCCTGCAGCGATGTGTAAGGAAAAAAAAATCTATACGGCAACGATTTTTTAATAATAAAAAAAAAGTTTTTGTACAAAACCTAGCAGCGATTTTTAATTAAAAAAAATAAAAAAAAGTTTTTGGACAGAGCAACGATTTTTAATAAAAAAAAGTTAATGGACAAAATCGCTGCCCGATTTTGAGTCATTGCGTCAAAGGAAAATCGCTTTGTCAGAAGCGATTTTGCCCTTTTGGTTTAAAAAAAAATTGATATGCCCTTTTGGAATTTTTGATAATTTCTTTTGCCTTTTTGGCTCCGGACTCTGATTTTTACCTTCCTTGAGGTAGGAAGGTTTCCATGATAAAATTTTTGTTTTATTGTGTTGCGTTTTGTTTGTCTCGACAAAAGTACAAGAACCTGGTTCTTGTATAGGGATAAAGTTTCTTCAGTTCTCCTATGTTTAAAGTGAATTATCTCTACCAATTTATAGATCTCTAATTAATTTACTAAGTTATCAATAAAAATAAAATATCTCTTAATTTAGTAAACATTTCTTGTGTTTTATATAAAATCATCTTTTTTGTTTTAATAACTCTTGCAATGTATAGATCTCTACCCTTCTTCTAAAGTCATAATTTTTTTGCAGGAATCTAGCTCCAACAAAGCTATTGAGAGGCCTTCAGTAATTTTCAAGTAAAAGGAGTAAGTCATTATTCACGTCCATCATATATATCTTTTGCGTCATTTTTTTAATTATTTTTTTACTGTATGTATTATGTATTTCATTAATTTTTTATTTTCTCAATAAATGGAATTATATTCCTTCCACGATCATTATTCTATGAGCCTGGTTATACATTTATTTCGTATATTTTTTTCCCCTCTTGGTGAATAATAACTTACTACTTTGGTTGAAAAACACCTATGTTGTTGTGTTTTTGACTTTGGATTGGATGGTCTTCTATCAATCTGACTATCTATGGTAAAGATAAAGTTATTGTGGCGATGCTACTTATAGCTTGTTTGGCCTTGCTTCTAGGAGGTCGGAAGTGATTATTTTGATGAAAATATACTTGTTCCAGTTCTTTTTTTGAGGTATTTGGCTAACCTTTTGAGAGAAAATAAGTGTTTTTGATGGGTAATAGAAGGTGTTTTGAAGCCAAAAATGTAGTTTTTTTCCTAAGACACTTCCGAGAAAAAATACACTTAAAAACACTTTATAAAAGTTGCTCAAAAGTGTTTTTTTTTTTTAAATTCATTGACCAAACAAAAACTATTTCTCCCCAAATATACATTTTTCAAACTACGCTGATTTTCAAAGTTTGTCTGGTCTATTATAAAATGAAAGTACTAATACTATATTTACCTTTTTTTTCAAAGGAGATTGGAAGGTGGATCTCTTATCAAACAGTGAGAGAGACAAAATTCACTAGCCGAAACTATTTCTCATCGACTTTATATCAAATCACTAGTTGGAACCATTTTTCATTGGCTTTATAGCACTCGCCGGTAATGACCTCGGCATCATAAACACTTGCCGAAAAAGACACGGCATCATAACCATCACAAGTCTCATCATGGATTTCAACAATCAAAGCACACAAGAAATATCACACCAATGGAAGAGACAATAACTCATGCAATTCAAGTCCACATTCATGCTATCATACATTTCATCAATCAATCAATAAGGATCACAACACGGCAATTCATTTTATCATTTTCATCACATAGCCTTTTCAATTTAAATCAATTTTCATTCATCAAGATTTAACAAGTGGGCAATTAACCCTTCACCTCATTCTCATTATTCCCAACACACAAACAACGAAGAGAATACATATTGAATTCTACTAGTACACAAAGTTTAGGAGATTATTTATCGTAAATCAATCAATAATCACTCCATGAGTATTTCTCTTCTGAATCACTTTCAAAGTCATACACTCTATATCAATCAAGTATTCACAATCACATTCCGGAAACATCAATACCCACAATAATTGCTTAGAAAAAAAGGTCAATCAACCCAAAATTCAATTTCAAAAAAAGGTTCGAATCCAAAATTTAATACTTGAAAATGTTACTCAAGGCCTTAGGAACTCACTGGTGAATATCATTTCGAAAAAAGGACTTAAAATTAGCTCACAATCTCCATTTTAGTTAAGAACTTGAGTTCTTGAAAAACTTTGTCATTTACCATTCAAAATCCCAATTCTGATGTTAGAATTCATAAATAATCAAAGGGAAATGAAATTTGAGAGTTAAGAATCGTTACCCGACTAATTTTTTAAAAATGCTTTTGAAAGTCAAATTACGAAAAAGGGCAAGTATCAATGTATATCTAATATTAATATCATTTTATAGAGAGAAACTATTTTAAATATCTATTTAAAAAAATTTAATCAAATTAAAATGTACATACTCAAATTTTCAATCAATATTATGCATAAATTAATAAATAAAATATGAAAATAAATAAATAAGTCCTTCATATTTTGTGTTACCTTTATTCCTAATTTTGTAAAATAATATGTAAAATAATATATAAAATAATAAACATAAAAAAGTTATTATATGAAAATAAAAAATGAAATTCTTGAATGAAATTTAAACAAACTTATGATATATGCTAATTAATTAATAAGACATGTATTGTTAAATATCTATATATAGAAGGGATATTTTAGTTTTCAAAAAATAATTTTCTGCTTCTACTTGTGGTTTTAAGAAGTAAAATTTTTTAGCTTCTTTTCAACCGCAGAAAAACTACTTTTGCTTCTATTTAAAAGCAGTTTTAAGGATTTGTCAAATACTTTATTTAAAAAAAAAACGTCCTTTTTTTCTAAAAAGAAAATAATAAAATTTAGCCTCACAACAACAATGTCAAACATGCTCTTATTCAAATCAAATAAGTGCTTAAATCTTATTATAAACAAATAAATTTAATGATCTAAGATTTGAACCTTTTAGATTTTAGACCTCCATTAAGTGTAAATAAATGAGGCGTAAGACAAACACTCTAGAAAGTAAAATCCACATAATCACTTGTACCAAATCTTATCAAGGATTAATAGTAAATTAAAGAGTGTCTTTATCTCAGTGGAGGGTGGGGGTTGGGTAAGTGGTGTTGACTTTGTACTTGTGATTATTCTTCCGGTATAAATCTCTTAAGTTAGTAATGATCTCTCGTGTTTTGTAATGATCTTTTCTCTTTTGTTTAAAGAAGATCTCTTGTGATTAAAGTTAGCGTCTCTTACAATTTATAAATATTTAAAGAAGAAAAGTTAAAAATTTAACTATCGTACTTATAAGTAAGTTACATACTGTACTTGACTCATTGGTTTGGATTAGTTTTAAGCTAGAAGGGGTAGCTTAGGATCACGTTTGAACCCCAACCTCAAACACCAAAAGAGGACGGGGAACCAACACACCATTAGATTATTTTTGTCTCGTAGTGTGATTTTGTTATATATATATATATATATATATAAAATTCAACAAAGTGGTGTCGCTTGACACCTCTTTGCTCAACGTGGGTCCGCTCGTGCGTGGATGGAGTCTTGGTGCTAAACTTGATGAGCCTTTAACTAAGTACATGAGCTCCTCATGGTGTGATAAGATTGTTATGACTAGTAATTTATAGATCTTTTAGTTTACTAAGTTATTAAAAAAAATATCTTAGTTTAGTAAACATTTCTTGTGTTTTATATAAAATCATCTAGCAATGTATAAATCTCTCCCTTCTTCTAAAGCCAATAAATGGAATCCTTCCATGATCATTATTCTATGAACCTGATTATGCATTTATTTTTTATATATTTTTCCCCTCTCGGTGAAAATTAGCTTACTGCTTTGGTTGAAAAACATCTATATTGTTGTGTTTTTGGGTTTGGGTTGAATGATCTTTTATCAGTCTGGTAAAGAAAAATTTATTGTGGCGATGCTACTTCTAGCTTGTTTGGCCTTGCTTCTAGGAGGTTGAAAGTGCTTATTTTTATCAAAAATTGCTTGATCCTTTTTTTTTGAGGTATTTGGTTAAGCTTTTGAGAGAAAATAAGTATTTTTGAGGGATAATAGAAGTTGTTTTGAAGCCAAAAATGTAGTTTTTCCCTAAGACACTTCTGAGAAAAAATACACTTAAAAACACTTTTTAAAAGTTACTCAAAGGCGTTTTTTTTTTAATTCATTCACCAAACTCAAACTATTTCTCACCAAAAAGGAAACATTTTTCAAACTTTGCTGATTTTCAAAGTTTGTCTGGTCTATTATAACACGAAAGTACTAATACTATATTTATCCTTTTTCAGAGGAGATTGGAAGGTGGATCTCTTATCAAACAGTGAGAGAGACAAAAAGAGACGCATCTTCATGGCTTTGAATTTATAGATGTATATATCTTGGCGTGTTGACTCTTATGTCCTAAGAAGTATGATTATTCATTTGTCTATATTTTAGGATCAAATTGCAAGCTGATTCTGCTTGATATATGTTGATCAACTGAATTAACGGTTGTTTTTTCAAGTTTCCTAGTGAATTAAACGTTGATAAAGTTACTGTGGCGATGATACATGCCTTGGTGTTTCTTGATTTAACCACACGAAGAGGAGATGCGTAGACACCTCACTGAGGAGGTGTGAGAGATTTGGATACAACGGATATGAAGAGGGGTAGAAGTAAGCCGAGAAAGTGTTGGGAAAAGGTGATTAGACAACATATGATGCAATTTTAGTATACTGAGGACATGATCTTAGATAGGATGGTATGCAGGTTGCAGATTAGGACATAACGTTGGTAGGTATTTGAGTTTTGTCTCGCTTTTGGTGGAATTAGGTTTTCGTGGTAGTGTGGTAACACCATATCTATCGCAGTATTATTCTAGCCATGTAGTTTCTTGTTGTTGATATTTGTTACCATACGTTGTCTATTGTATTTCATATAGGATAGAACGTTGGTAGGTATTTGAGTTTTTATAAATGTTCTATACTGCGTTTCTTATTAATTGACATATTTTTTTCACTGTCGTATTTCTTTTCGTAATTACTTTATTTTGTTGCACTTGAGTTGATGATTTTCCGAAAAATAACCTCTCTACTCTATGGGATAGGGATAAGTTCTGTAGATATTCTGTCACGCCCCGAGCCTACACCCTGGGCGGGACCGGCACTCGGAGACCATTGATGGCCCCAAGTGAACCCTTGGCCTGGCTTTCTTAACTCAGCGGAAACTTAACTCAACAGCATAACTCAATGCAATGCAAGGTTAAAAACAACCCAACTGATAAAATCTGGCCAAAATGGCAACTCGAGTCTCAAAATAGAATATTTACATATATACATAGATGAGAGACTCAAAACTAACTGGCTGACTGTCTATGAAGCCTCTAAAATACTAAGATGGATGTTGGGACAGACCCCACAACATCCTAAACAAACAAAACTAAGAAAACCAAAATGACCGAGTCCTCTGGAATGCAAAGAGGCTCACCACTGACTCTGGAGTGCTCAACTGGACCAACGGCGTGTTGGATGCTGATCATGGGTACCTGCGTCTGCATCATAATAAGATGCAGGCCAACTGGCATCAGTACATGGAATGTACGAGTATGCAAGCTGGACCGCTAAACAACAACTTAAGCTTGAAATGAGTAAAAAGGAACTCTTACCTTGGCTCTGTTCAACTCATGAATAACTGAACTCAAAATATAAAGTAATAAGACACATGCAATATATAAAGCTTGTAAAACTATTAAAACATGACGTAAAAATCATATTTATAATATCATAAAAATGTCATGCTTCCTTTCGAAGTCTACTTGTGCAATGCATGAATGAAGTCCCATACCCCCATCCACACTAAGCAGAACTTCTCGAGAAACCAAACTCTTTTTACTGTTGTGGGAGTTTCTCAAACCGACAACCATCACTATGAAACTAAGTGGTGATACAACGTTTTACCTCACATTGCCCAAGGACCATCCTATACCTTGCCGTGATATAGGAAGCTAACTTTACCAACTGGATCCACTAGCTTAATCTTACGTGATCATCTAAAAAGTATGATCCGAGAAATCCCATGTTTGGCTACATGGCTCTTATGGAGAGTTGAGTTAATATGAACTCGTGTCCCCAATTTGGTGCTCAAGACTACTCCCAAAAATACTTTAGCTCATAAGTGTTTTAAATACATCTTTCTTATTTGAGATAATTACTCAAAACTACCCTCTTAAAAGAGGTAATTGCTTTTGAAAACTCTTTCTAAAAAGAACATCTCAAAACCATATTTTTAATATGATCATTGATGACTCAAGATATTCATACTGCTTAAACATTGATGGTATATTTAGAGACCATACTGTTTAAACATTGATGACATACTCGATTTGTCATACTAATCATGTTTTTAGAAACTCTTTTGCAAAACTCATCTTTTCTCAAAAAGAGATGGTACTCAAACTACTCAAAACTCTTTTGGAAATCTCAGTTTCCTCTCATCTTAAATGTGAAAACATTTATAAACTTCTTTGGGAATACTTAGTTCCCTAATAACTTTTGAGAAATGAACTCAACTCTTTACTCTTGGCTTAACTCAAAACTCTTGACTTAACTAAAAATTCTTGACTTAATTGGAAACTCGATACCCTTTACTCGACTTGAAACTCTATACTTAACTTGGAACTCTATGCTCTTTACTCAACTTGAAACTCTATGCTCTTTACTCAACTTGAAACTCTATACTTAACTTGGAACTTGAGCCTTAAAAAGAAGTTACAACGTTCAATGAAGACTCTTGAAGAACCTTAAAGACTTGCTTCGACTTACTTAACTTCTAAGCTTGACTTCAAACTTCACTTGACTTCTAACTTCACTTGACTTGGAAACTAACTTTCCTTGAATTGGAATTATGAATTCAAGGTGTTTGATCACATGTTATGGAGGGATTCTTGATGTTTAGACGTACTTTGGAGTGTCGGAAACAACTATGAAGCATAGGTATAATACCTAGGAACATGCATGAGAAAGTGTGAAAAAAATGGGGGAACATGGCGTCCTTGGCGCTCTGCAAGGCGCGGAGCGCCAGCCCTTGAAGCTCAGAAAGGGGCTGCTGGCGCTCTGAGAGATGTGCCACGCCAGGGGTAAAACCTCAGAACCCCTGTTGGGGCGTGCTGGCTGGCGCGTTGGCCCAGCCTTTTTCCCCAAAAATCCGACTCTTCTCCGTCATTTTTTCCAACTCTAAACCTCCTAAACTTCAATGGATCCAGCCTCAAACATTTAGAATCATAAATCCCTCAACATACAATAGATTTCAACCCAAAACACAACCGGAAACATGTCCCAAATCAACAAGAACTTCAACACAATCACAACCAACAACTTCAACAAATACAACCAACAACTTCAACAACATAACCAATCTTTTCTCAATAATAAAAATGAGTTTGGCGTGTGGGGGAAAGAACCAACCAACACTATGAACTCACATACCTTAATAGGGATCACCCCCGAAGAAAACACGACGATCTTTAACGAAACCTAGCTTGATCTTCTCTTTTTCCTCTTCTTCTCCTCTTCTTCTCCTCTTCACCCTTAAACCCTTACTTTCACTCTTTAAATTGAGAAAAATTGATCAAAATCAATCCAACACACTCATATATATACAAAAGAAAAGGCTAGGGAAAAGACCAAAATACCCTTACAAATTTCCGGACGGATTCCCTGCCAACTGCCCAACTTCCAAAGGACATAATTCACTCATACGAACTCTGAATCGAGAAAAATTGGTGGCGTTGGAAAGATCATTCCACGAGCTTCGCAACCATAACTGGAACTACACCTAAATCATCCTGAGATAGGAGTTATGACTGTTCAAAGTTGGCCAAAACTCACTGTTTTCCCATACTTAACCAAATTTCCAGATTTTAATTCTTTCCAAAAATAATAAATTCCAATTCTAAGCCTCTTCATAGCTATTTCAAATTGTCGGATGTTGCATATTCTACCTTCGTAGAAATACCACTTGTTAAATTGTATTGAATATGTTATTCACCTCAAGAAAATGAAGAACATCCTTTTAAATTAATGCAAAAAAAATATTTTTTTTAGTACGCTTGTGTCTTTCAATGTCAATAACTAAAGCACATGGCCAAAAGATCTGTTAGGGTTGTATTTGTCCTAATATATCTTTTAGGCTTATAATTATATGCTAAATATATATACTCTCTAGAGCAATATAAATATTGATAATAATAGTTTTATATTCATAAAAGAGAATCACCAAAAATATCTATTACTACAAATAATGACATATTATGTATATGTAATATATGTATAATAACGTTGTTATAAACATTTAAAAAAATTATTTCATTTTCTCTTTTCCATCAAATTGCATTAAATCGTTGTTTTTGGATATATTTAAGTATTTACTATTATTTTACGTAAAATAATTGACTAAAGGTTTTTTTATGTGACACGTGTATAAAAGTCTCAAAACATTTAACGAATATAATACCTTGTATGAAAAAGGTCTAAATTTCTAAAAAAGACGATAATAAATAAGTTAGATGAAACCAAAATGATGTTGGTGTTGACAATTCTTTTGGATATAATATTGTCATTGAAGTAATGCAAGAAGGCTAAAATCTTGAACAAAAGATTAACCGACCAAAATGGAAAGTTGCGATCGAAGAAGAATGAACTTCATTTGAGAAACATGAATTTTTTGGACATGTAGCGCTAACACTGAAAGCCAGTGGGGTACAAATGAATTTTTATAAGAAAAAATAACAAGAAAAACAAAGTCGTTTAATATAAAGCACCAGTGGTGGTACAAGATTTTTTGGAAAAATCTAGTGTTTATTATATGGAGATATAATCTCTCGTAGTGAATACTATCACTCTAGGATATCTAATAAGTTTGGCGGCACATGAGAAACTTGATATGCGCTTTTTCTTTGTATTCTTCTTGAAAAGCCTCGGAACTAGTGACGACAAATGGATGAATTGAATTGAATTTGAACAGATTAAATTGTAAGAGTAAACTTAGCTATACTTCATGCAAATAACACTCAAAGGCTCGGCCCAGTCTACACATATAAAAAATCTATCTCTAGTTGTATATAAATTCTCTTTGAAAATTTAGTAACATAGTTTTGTTCCATTTCTTTGGATTGTGAAGAAAGGAATTTTATTAGGTCAAAAATTGAGATGGATTTGACGGCTGCTCAGACTCCGGGAGGTGCTTCAGGCGGAGCTATGGATTCCGGTGATTGGCGGACTCAACTACCGTCAGGTTCTCGTGAAAGGATTGTCAACAAGATGTAAACTTTTCAATTTTTTTGCAGATTGTTCTTGTGCTTTTGTTAAACATTTTGGATTTGGAATTTAGGATTATTTTTTTTTTTGTGTTTTTGATAATTGTAGTGTCCTGACCAACTTTCGTAGATCTAGACTAATTTCATGGGATATCTGACACAAGTGAAGAAATTACCTTTGTGTTTTTTTTGTCTCTACTGAAATTTGAACCCAAGAATGATTCTCGTTTCGATTCACTTTATTGACTTTTAACCTGATCTTTTGTTGTATAGAACGAAGGAATTGAAGAGGCATATTCCATTCTCTGGGCAAGACGGAGAATCGGAGCTTATGAAAATTGCAGTGAAGTTTGAGGAAAAGGTATATTTTGCTGCTACAAGTCAGGTATATATGCAGTCTAAACTCGTTATCTATTTATTTGAATGATGCAATTCAATTGACGTTATAACTTGCATTCGTTTTTCCAGTCATCTAGACATGTTGTATGCATTCTAACTTAAATTTATCTAATATTGCAGGAAGATTATCTGAGGAAAATAGCTATAAAGATGCTGACAATGGAGATCAAATCAAAGGATGATGTCGTAGAGGAGGTGGTGGTTAAAAAGGAGCAAAACAGTGACGTTGTTGGACACAAAGAGAATGTCAGAGTTGGGGAAAATGAGGTAATTTTATATTTTTTTTCCTTTCTCGAAAGCCTTTTCTCTATTAAAATGGAAGAATTACCACTGATTTATTTGTTGTTAATGATCCAAATTGAAGTTTTGTAATTGCTAAGTTGACTAGCTAGCAGAAGAACACAAGGCCACTACATTTTGTAGTCACTAGTCAATAGCTTGAGAATTTATAAGACCTCATTTGTTTTCATTAAGATTAAGTTGTCTGAATCTGAATGATTAAGATGACATTTCTAGCTCTGAACACTGGATGATTAAGATTATTTCTCAGCAACTCTGAATCTAGCATAATGATTAAGATTAACAGAACGAGTTCTGTTGCTAAACTTGATGAGCGTTTAGCACAAGTTGAGGAACGATTAGAGAAAATTGAGGCTCATTCGGAAAAAGGTGGAGACATTGTTGGTTGATATTAACAAAAAATTGAACTATTTAGTGAAGATGTGTAATGCTAAAGTTTCTAGGGACATTAAATGTCAAACTAAGGATATGAGCTCCTCGTGGACTGATAATGGCCGATCAAAGAGGAAACATAGAGTAGCTGAGATGATTAGGCAGTCGTGCAAGCATCGGCAATTGGGAAGAGGTGTTATAGCACAGTAGTTCCTCCGGTCGCTTTGCATGATAATCGTGTTGAAAATGACCAAAGGAAGTTAGATGATGAAGAACAAAATATTTGATGATGATTTCTTATGTTCTTTTTTCCTAGACTCTTAAGAGATTGTTATGACAAGCAGTACAATCAGTAATATAAATCTATTTCTCATGTTCTATTTAAATGAATTATCCTATGTTTATAAAGTAAATTAACTCTTGCAATGTATAAATCTCTACCCTTCTTCTAAAGCTATAATTTTTTTGCAGGAATCTTAGCTCCAAAGAAGCTATTAGGAGGCCTTCAGTATTTTTCAATTAAAATGAGTAAGTCATTATTTGCATCCATCCTATGTTTTTGACAAGTTTTTGGGAAGTCGATAGTGTTTATTTTTCTCAAAGTTGCTTGTCCAAAAAAAATAAAAATTGAGGTGTTTAATCAAACTTTTGGGAGAACATAAGTGTTTTTGAGGAGTAGCAGAAGTTGTTTTGAAGCCAGAAAAGTATTTCTTCCCTAAGACATTTTTAAGAAAAATACGCTTGGAATACTTTTTAAAAGTTGATCAAACACTAATTGTTGCTCAAAAGTGTTTTTTTAAATTTATTGACCAAAAGTACTTTTTGAGAACATTTTGAAAACTAAATTTTAGAAGACAGTACTAATATTATATTTACCTTTTTTCAGAGGAGATTGGATGGTGGAGCTCTTATCAACAGTGAGAGAGATGAGAAGAGAACTATTTTCAGTCGCTTTGAATTTATAAATTTATATATCTTGGCTTGTTGATTCTGTCCTTGGAAGCTTTACTATTAATTTGTTTGTATTTTAGGATCAAAATTGCCTTTATGTTGCTTGAGATATGTTGATCAACTGAAGTAAATGTTGATTGTCAAGCTTCCTAGTGAAAGTAAAACATTTTTCTTGTTTTGACATCATGGAAGATGATATCAATAATTATTATCAGAAAAAAAAAACCTTTACTTCAACATCAAATGATTTTTCACCACATAAATATGTATGTTGTTGGATTTCACAGGGTATGTTATTGTTGTTGGATTATATATATGCATTGTTGTCAAGTTTAATATGACTTGGGCATGTGAAGAGGAGATTGAAAAATTGAGGAGGTCTGTGAGGTCGGATACAGTGGGTAGGAAGAAAGGTAGAGGAAGGCCGAAGAAGTATTGAAGAGAGATGATTAGACGGGATATGACACAATTTTAGTATACTGAGGATATGATCTTAGATAGAATGGTATGCAGGTCACAATATAGAATATAACATTGGTAGGTATTTGAGTTTTGTCTTGCTTTTGATGGGACTGTGGTAGCATCGTATTTGTCGTAGTATTATTACAAACATGTAGTTTCTTGGTTTTGATATATGTTACCATTTATTGTTCATTGTGTTTTAGCTATCACATTATTTAGTTGTTGTTACTATTTTTTTTTTCTAAATTCTCTACTATTTTTTTTAATTAATTGATATGTTTTTTTCACTGTCATATTTTATTTTCACAACTATTTTGATTTGTTACACTTAAGTCGATAGTCTTTTAAAAATAACCTCTCTACTTCTATAGAGTAAGGGTAAGCTTTGTGTATATTTTACCTTCATTAGAATCCACTTAATCGCAGTGAATATATTATTGATGTTATTATGAATTCACATCAAGAAAATGAAGAACATCCTTTTAAATTCATCCAAAAAATATTTTGTTAGTAAGCTTTTGTTTCCCAGTGTCAATAACTAAAGCACACGGCCAAGAGATTCAAGTGTTGTTATCAAAAAATATTTGTTACAACAAATAACAACATATTACGTATATGTAATATATATTGTATAATAAAGTTGTTATCAACATTTAAAAATCATTTCATTTTATTTTTCTATATCAATTGCATTAAATAATAATTTTTTGTTGTATATAAATGTTATTCTTTTATGTAAGATAATTGACTAAAGACTTTTATGTGATATACGTGTATAAAACTCTCAAAACATAATAATTAATAATACATTGTATGAAAAGATTTAAGTTTCTGAAAAAGATGATAATAAAGAGATCTCAATAAGTTCGATGAAACCAAAATGATTTTTAGTTTAATGTTGACAATTCTTTTGGATATAATATTTCTATTAAACTAATGCAAGAAAACTGAAATTTTGAATCAAAATTCTATTGATAAATGTAGATAAATGAGGAACTAACCAAACTAGGAACTTGCAATTGTAACGATCTGATTTCGTCGTTAGGAAAAAGCCAATGGGGCAAGAAAACTTTTGAGTAGTAACTTGGAATTTCCTAGCCTAGTCCAGATTTGGACGAAATCAGAGTCAGGCGAGTCTAGAGAAATCTGGTAACAATTGGATGATCTAATTGTGATTTTGATCACATGAGTAGATAGCTAAGACGTTAAGGAACCCGTACGACTTTACGAAATCGAATTCGGGCGAGTAGAACTCCCGAAACTGATCTTAGCGTGAACGGGTATTTTTTTAGTGTCATGGGATGAAGGTGTGTTGTGAAATGGGGGTTTGAAGTTCTTAATTTTTCTCACTGTTTCTGTGCAAGCCGCTAAGGCGGAAATTTCCAGCCAGGGCGGAGCCGCTATAGCGAGATGAGGTCTGATGTGGCGGGAAAGTCGCAATTTAAGTCGATAATAAACCCCAAAATCATTTTGTTCTGCACTTTTTGACTCTGAAAGCTAAGAAACGACCCCAGGTGTTTTCTTGACAGTTTTCCACCATTCTTGAGGCTAAAGGTAAGGTTTTCACTCCCTGAATCTGCTTTTCGATTCGTAGAATTTAGTTTCTTGGGTAATTATCGATGGCGGAGGGTTTTGATAAGTGATTTTTGGTGGAAGAAACCCTAACCTGGGTATGGGGATCAAGGGTTTGGCCTAGAGTTCATAATGTTGATTATAATCCGGATAATTAGGCCTCATTTATTTATCCTTGCGTTAATTATATGTTTTTAGACCACGAATAAGCGGGAAGAATCCGGAAAGGAAAGATTCAAGTGTCTTAGGGGATTAAAACTTGGATTCGAGGTAGGTGATGGTTGTGATTTCATGTTAGTGTGATATATATTTGTAATTGCTTATTATAATGCATGTATGTATGTGAATGTTGCAGTATGTCATGAATCTGTCACCCCCCGAGCCTACACCCCGGACGTGGCTAGCACTCGAGAACCATTGCTAGCCCCAAGCGAACCCTTGGCCTGACTTACTTATTCAGCAGAAGACTCTAAGCATTATTACAATGATCAACTACACTTCTACTCAACTGTTTAATAAAATAACTCAGAACGTTTTTAGGTCAAATATTCAACTTGGTCAAAATGGCAACTCAAGTCTTAACATATGAAATAATAATGTAAAGGCAACTGAACTACTAATTGTCTATGAAGCCTCTAAAACAAGAAGTGATGTTGGGACAAGACCTCCGATCATCCTAACAACTAAAATACTAGAAAGCAAAGTAAAAGGAGTCCTTCGGAAAGCAAGAAGGCGCACCAACTGACTCTGAGTGCTCAACTGGATCAACGAGGCCCTGAATGCTGATCCTGATTACCTGTGTCAGCATCATAAAACGATGTCTTTCCTCAACTCAAAGCTTAAGTCTTAAAATAAATTTAAAACATTTGTGAAAGACTTTTGAAATACTTTATGAACTTCTCTTGACTTAACTCTTAACCTCTTGACTTGACTCTTAACTTCTCTTAACTTGACTCTTAACTTTCCTTAAATTGAATTATGGATTCAAGGATTGCGATTTGTGATAGGAAGGATCTCATGATGTGTAGGAGTGTTTTTAGATAGTTAAACATGAGAAAAAAATCAAGAAATCACTGTCTGCAAACTAGTCCGCGACGCAGAGATGTATCTCGCAAAAATAATTTTTGAGACAGAACGGTCCGTGACCACTCCGTGACGCAAGGAGAATTTTTCCCATCCTGAGGAACAGGTCCGCAACGCGGACTTGGTACACAAATTCACCTGACTTTTTCCTTTTTCGTTATCCAGCCCCAATTCACCTAAACTCGGTTCTTTTTCCTAAATTCTCTTTAGATTCAGATACCCAATAAATGTACCTAAGAACCTAACTCAAAATAACACTATAATTCGACGCAATAATCTCAAAACTTCTCAATCTCATTCCAATTCAAGAACGAAGACAAATTCATGAACACATATCAAGAACATCAAACTTTCAACCCTTTTTAGGACGAATTTTGCTGAACTACACATGATTGGCACGTGGGTGAACGAAACCAACGCTATGAAAGTCTCACATACATCGTAGGGATCACCCCTTGACGAAATCCACAAGCGATTCTTGAAGAACTTGACGATTCTTGCTCCTTCTCCTCTTTTCTCCTCTTCTTTTCTCTTCTCTCAAAACCCTAACTTAGTTTTCAAGAGCATAAACTGACCAAGTTTAGTTTAGAACCCAATTAAACTCCTAAAAATGAAATAAAGTAATTTGGTATGGAAAAGACCAAACTACCCTTCAAAATTCTGGATTACACTTTCCTTATTCGAACAATCCAACTTTCGATGGGAATATCTCACTCATACGAACTCAGAATCGCAAAAACTTGGTGGCGTTGGAAATATAATTTCAAGATATTTCCTAAGGTATCTGGAATCACACCTAACTCATCCTGAGCATGATCGTTTGAAGTTGACCAAAAACCTAAACTTAACATAACTTAACAAATTTCTAGATTTTTCATCCTTTCCTAAAATGGCTATTTCCAATTCTAACTCTTTCTAGTTCTTTCAATTATCGAGATGTTACATAATCACCTCTTGTTGTATGATTATGAGAATATACATTGTGATTATGATTTATTGAATGGATCGTTTGCCACGTACCGGCATAAACATTGAGATCGGTTGCCACGTATCGACATGAACATTGTGATCGGTTGCCACATACCGAAATAAACATTGGGATCGATTTCCACGTACCGACATAAACATGGGATCGAGTGTCACGTCCGGCACACTAACTTCAATCGGGTACCACAAACCGATACACTAACAACTTGGGTTTGGGTTCTATGAGAGGACCATTGAATTGGGTTCCGTGAGAGGACCATTGAATTTTATTGTGTATAAACATGTGATGATTACGTTCATTTCCATTGTGGTTGTGTACTAATACTGCACTTGCTTGTTCTTTGTTGTTTACAGGGAATCTTCAGGAGGCTATTGATAGACCTCAACTAGGTGACTATTGAGCGTGACCAGATTCAAGGGTGAGCCAGTTTTTTCAGGCTGCCATGGATCTTTCTTGTTTAAGTCCACCCTTTTCGGACTTAGACTATTTGTTTAAGGTGTTTTGTTTAGCTTCGGGGTTGTACCCCTTGTTCTTAGACTTGTCATCAGTAGAGTTTTGGTACAATGACTTTCAGGTTCTAAGGGTTAAGACTTCTACATTAGTTTGGTTAAGTTATTTGTTTAAACCTTTGGAGTATATGGGAACTCTGTATTTTTATTGTCATTTAAACCTGCTTCTGTATCCTTAAATGATTAGTTTTTGGTTAAGTTGTTTAGTCTGGGTTGTAGTAATGGTTCTCCCACCGGAGAGTTAGTGTGGGTGCCAATCACAACGGTATAGCTCATGACAAAGTTGGTATCAGAGCCCTGGTTCGTTGATCTCATTGTACCAAAACGAGTTTAGTAGAGTCTTGCGGAAGGGTACGAAGATGTCTGTACTTTTCTTCGAGAGGCTATAGGACTTTAGGAAAAACTCACTTCTTTCTACTCCTTCGTGCTATGACTTGAATCCAATTGGTATCTGGGTGATACAAATTGATATCTTTCCTCTTTCACTCGATGGTACGAACTAGAGCAATAACAGTGGTAACACCATCACTAACAAGAGAGGATGTGTATAGACTACCGACAGTTCAATAGGGTCACTATTCTGAAAAAGTATCCACTGCCTCGGATAAATGATCTTTTGACCAGTTGCAGGGTGCATCAGTTTACATTTTACTCTTGTACTGGAAAAGCGGTAATAGTCATCTATGGAACAAACTAATTTAGAAATCGGGCTTGTCTGTGAGTGTTTTATTAAGAAAATATAACTTGACTGGTTTTAAGAATCGCCACTTAATTTTTAAGCAAAATCAAGAAAACTGTTGTTTTCAAAAGACTAAAATTGAAAATCTAATGAAAACTTAAAAGGGGTTCAGGGTTCTTATTAGCATTTTGGGAAGGGTTTGAAAGCACCTGAAATGCCCGCTAATATGCGGTTATCCGACAATTAAATATTTGGCTAAAATATTTTAACTCATCTTGAATTGTAAAAGTGAACTACTTTTGTAGTTAGGACCATTTTAAGGGGGAAATATTGAAATATATCTAAGCAAAATATTTTGTAAACTTATTTGTTTATTTTATTTTTTTTTTTTTAAGTTGAGTAAAAGATGAATAATTTAGTTAAGCAATTAATTTGAAATGGGTGTCTTTCGAGGATTTAAATTTTTCGACCCTAAGATTAACAACAAATATTAACAAGTAAAAAAAAATAATCAAAATGAAGAGGGAAAGAGATTTGGGCCCAAATTTGGTTTTCCTGTCCGCCTGGGCCAGTATTTGGGTCCATTTTCGTTTTGGGCCTTTGGTTTGAGTCATCTGCACCTGTCCTAAATTCTAACGAGATGATAATAAATAAAATGACAAAGGCTTAAGCCCAAAATAACAAAATACAATCTTGAAAATAAAAGTGGGCCTTTGGCCCCCCTTTTTCATTTCTCGTCTCCATCGGTGCCGATTCCTGTTCGTCAATTTTTTGAGGGACCTGTTCTTCGATGTTATAGTCGGCTGACTCGAATAAGGAGGAATTTGAGCCTTTACGGCTTTCCCGAAATGTAGGAAGAAGATAGGAGTTCATAGTGAACTCGGACAGATTTCATATGTAACACAAACAAATAAAATGTAAGCAACAATTCAATGGTTTAATATAAGAAAATAGCGAAATAAAATAAATACTACCGCTTGAATATCATCGAAGGCATTGAACAATTTTTAATTAGCTATAATTATGTTAAGAACCAAACAAGGTAGACATGATAAAAATATGCGCATAAATATATTGATGCATTAGAAGCAATGATCAATCTGTAACCACAAATTAATATAGACCAACTTAGAATGCAAAATTATAAGGCATCAAAGAATGAACTAATCTTAGAAATAATTTTTGAGCTAGTAAAAAATAAAATAAAATAAAATATTGAGAACTCTTTGTCAAAATATGCCGTGAAACCAAACAA
>JAJONY010019825.1:0-18474 GCA_029582405.1 Solanum gandarillasii | reverse complement strand
ATTTTGTAATTTTATCCATATCACATAAATTAGGACAAAGTGACCAGTAATGTACATTATTTCAAAGTTACATAAAAATATTATAAATCACAATAATTAATAACTTCAAACATTTTAAAAAAAAATATGAAAATTTCGATGACTCTCCAAATTTCATTTGTGTCACATAAATTGAGACAACAAAAATAACATATATTGGGTCCATTTTAATTTATTTGTCTTATTTTTTTTATATTTAAAAATTGCGTAAAAATACTATAAATCATGATAATTGACAACATAAAATATGTTTTGAAAAAAAATACAAAAAATTCCACTGATTCTTGAAGTGAATTTATCGTAAAAATACTATAAATCATGATAATTGACAACATAAAATATTTCAAAAATGTTGTATGTGGGTAGTCTTATTATGCCTTAAATAGTGTCAAAGAAAGTACAAGTTTGTGATAAAAAAAACTTATTCCTTTATCCACGCAAACAATCGCTTCAAAAACTCGGTAATCTAGTAATTAATACACAAAGAAGTGATATTAACATTCAATTCTTTTTTAATTTTCTATAATTGACAAAAAAAATAATTATTTTTGAATCTCTTAGTTTAATCTTAACTTCCTAATCCATATAATTTTTGTATTTCTAATTAAAACTATAAAACTACAATTCAAAATTCACATCTCTATTTAAAAAAATCAAATTGAAATAACCGAACAATGTGGAAGTATAGTTTCATTATGGTTAAACAATTTAACTTGAATTTGAATTCACATGGTTGATATAAAAAAATTGTATTAAATTTCTTATTTTCTTTCGAAAATTTCATCTTAAAATTATTTTCAAACTTGAATTGTATGGTAATTGACACTTGCCATCACAATATTGTTTTGCTTCTCCAATTCTATATAAATAGATTAAATATATTTTCTGATATTGACTGTTTTAATTTATTTTTAACTTGACATTCTAATGCATATATCATTTTAAATTCATATAAAATAAAAACACTATAATAATAATAATAATAATAATAATAATAATAATAATAATAATAATAATAATAATAATAAATACTCAGTATAGTACTACAATATGAGATTTGACAAGGGTACAATATATCAAGAACTTTTAACAATATATGGGATCTTGAGATACTTTAGTGTATGCAAATTTGCTCTTCTCTCAGAGGTAGAGAAAATAATTTTGAATTCATATAATTTTTATATTTTAATTCAAACTAAATAAGTTATTCGAAATTAATAGTGGTCATAAATTTAACTAAACATTATTCCCTCCGTTCTGTATTAATTGTCTATTTTTTTCCTTGGCATGGATGCCAAAGAAAGTAGAAATAAAAAGGATAATTCATACTATTTTACCCTATAATTTTTTTTATTTGGAACTTCATAAACTTCTGTACACTTTTAAAAAGAGTTAATTATAAGGGAAAAATTGTAATTAATTCTATCTTGATTTAATAAATTGACAAGTAATTTGGGACAACTATTTTTATTAATGTTAACAACTAAAATAAGTCAATGGTCTCTCTACCTCCACGAGATAGTAATACCATCTGGGTACGCTCTATCCTTCATAGACCTCACCGCTCTATCAAGAATAAGTATCCTCCTCTGAGAATTGATGATCTTTTCGATCAGCTTCAGGGTGCTTCTTTTTTTTTCTAAGATAGACCTCAGATCTGGCTACCATCAGTTGAAAGTAAGGGAATGTGATATTCCCAAGATAGCATTCAGGACCCGTTATGATCATTATGAGTTTCTGGTCATGTCTTTCGGTTTGACTAAAGCACATGCAACGTTCACGGACCTTATGAATAGAGTTTTTAAACCTTATTTAGATATGTTTGTTATCGTCTTCATTGATGACATACTAATCTATTCAAGGAATGAAGAAGATCATGCTAGCCATCTCAGAATAGTTCTTCAGACTTTGAAAGATAAGGAGCTATATGCTAAGTTCTCTAAATGCGAGTTTTGGCTTGAGTCTGTGGCATTCTTGGGTCACATAGTTTTCGGTGATGGAATTAGAGTTGATACCCAAAAGATAGAGGCAGTGCAGAGTTTGCCTAGACCCACATCTCCAACAGATATTAGGAGTTTCTTGGGCTTGGCTGGATATTATAGAAGGTTCGTAGAGGGGTTCTCGTCTATTTCGTCTCCTTTGACCAAGTTAACTCAGAAAACAGTGAAGTTTCAATGGTCTGAAGCTTGTGAGAAAAACTTTCAGGAATTGAAAAAGAGGTTGACTACTGCCCCAGTGTTGACCTTACCAGAAGGTACGCAAGGCTTCATGGTGTATTGTGATGCATCTAGAGTTGGTTTGGGTTATGTGTTAATGCAACAATGGCAAAGTTATAGCTTATGCCTCCAGACAATTGAAAGTTAATGAGAAGAACTACCCAACCCATGACTTAGAATTGGCTGCTGTAGTATTTGCTTTGAAGATATGGCGTCATTATTTGTATGGTGTTCATGTTGATGTATTCACTGAACACAAAAGTCTTCAATATGTGTTCACTCAGAAAGAGCTTAATCTTAGACAAAGAAGGTGGTTAGAATTACTCAAGGATTATGACATGAGTATTCTTTACCACCCAGATAAGGCTAATGTTGTTGCTGATGCTTTGAGCAGGTTGTCTATGGGTAGTACTGCCCATGTTGAGGAGGAAAAAAGAGAGTTGGCGAAAGATGTGCATAGATTTGCACGCTTAGGAGTCCAACTAATGGATTCCATATAAGGAGGAGTAGTGGTGATGAACGGGGCTGAATCTTCATTAGTGTCAGAAGTGAAAGAGTACCAAGACCAAGACCCAATTTTGCTTGAATTGAAGTCAAATGTTCATAAGCAAAAAGTATTAGCTTTTGAACAAGGAGGAGATGGTATATTGAGATATCAAGGTAGATTGTGTGTACCTAGGGTGGATGAACTCCAAGAGAGGATCATGGAGGAAGCTCATAGCTCTAGATATTCCATTCATCTGGGTTCCACAAAGATGTATCGTGACTTGAGAGAGGTGTCTTGGTGGAAAAGCATGAAGAAGGGCATTGCAAAATTTGTTGCTGAGTGTCCGAATTGCCAACAAGTTAAAGTAGAGCACCAAAGTCCCGGTGGTTTGGCTCAGAATATATAACTTCCGAAATGGAAGGGGGAGATGATTAATATGGACTTCATTACAGGTTTACCAAGGTCTCGCAGGCAACATGATTCCATTTGGGTGATTGTCGATAGGATGACAAAATCAGCCCATATTTTGCCGATAAAGACTACCTATTCAGCAAAAGATTATGCTAAGCTATATATTCAAGAAGTTGTAAGACTTCATGGGGTACCGGTCTCCATTATTTCAGATAGAGGTGTGCAATTTACTGCACAGTTTTGGAAGTCTTTTCAGAAAGGCTTGGGTTCAAAGGTGAAATTAAACACTGCTTTTCATCCTCAGACAGATGGTCAAGCAGAGTTCACTATTCATACCCTAGAGGATAAGTGGAGAGCTTGTGTGATTGATTTCAAGGGTAATTGAGATGATCACCTACCTCTTATTGAGTTTGCTTACAACAATAGTTACCACTCTAGCATACAAATGGCTCCTTATGAAGCTCTTTATGGGAGAAGATGCAGATCTCCTATTGGATGGTTTGAAGTTGGTGAAACTGGGTTGATAAGACCAGATCTAGTGCATCAAGCAATGAAGAAGTGAAAGTGATTCAAGAGAGGTTGAAAACGCACAGAGTCATCATAAATCCTACACTGATGTTAGGAGAAGAGAGTTAGAGTTTGAAGTAGATGATTGGGTATATCTTAAATTTTCACCCATGAAGGACGTTATGAGATTTGGTAAGAAGGGGAAACTTAGTCCCCGGTATATTGGACCTTATCGAATAGCCAAGATGATTGGAAAAGTAGCTTATGAGTTGGAGCTACCACAAGAGTTAGCCGTGGTTCATCCAGTTTTTCACGTCTTCATGCTGAAAAAGTGCATGGGTGATCCTTCATTGATCATACCAACTGAAGATATTGGGATCAATGATAGTTTATCTTTTGAAGAGATTCCGGTTCAGATTCTAGATCGCCAAGTTCGCAAGTTGAGAACAAAAGAGGTATCATTAGTCAAAGTCCTTTGGAGGAACCAATATGTTGAGGAAGCTACTTGGGAAGCTGAGGAGGATATGAAGAAGAGATATCCACATCTCTTTGAATCTGGAGAAAGTGCAGACCAAGGTACTAATTCTCTTCTTAGTACTCTTTAAATTATGAGTGAGCATGTTGTTTGTTTGCATTTGCTTGTTGGGTGTTTGAGCTTGATGTTACCACCCTTAACCTAGTAAGAGTAATCTCATTCAAGGACGAATATTCCCAAGGGGGAGATATTGTAACATCTCGCAACTTGAAATAACTAGGAAGAAACTAATAATTTGAAATAGTCATTTTTGGAAAGAAGGAAAATCTGGAAAGTTTGTTAAGTTAGAATAAGTTGAGTTTTGGTCAACTTAAAATGGTCATAACTCTTATCCCAGGATGAGTTAGGTGTATTTTTAGAAATTGTTGGAAAGCTCTTGGAATAACCTTTCCAACGCCACTGAGTTTGCACGATTCCGAGTTCGTATGAGTGAGTTGGGCCCTTTGGAAGTTGGGCTGTTTGAATAAGGAAAGCCTAATCCGGATTTGAAAGGGTAATTTAGTATTTTCCTTACCTAATTTTTCTTATTCGTTTTTAGGAGTTAATTGGGGTAAAAGTAAGATTTTAGACAGTTTAGAAAAGTTGAAGTTCCACGCTAGGGCTCGGAGAAAAGAGAAAAAAAGAGAAAGGAGAAGAGGAAAAACAAGATTCGCCAAGAACGATAGATTTTTGTTGTGGATTTCGCCAAGGAATCGATCCTACAAGGTATGTGAGTCTTTCATAGTGTTGGGTTCGTTCACCCACGCGCCAAACATTCTTAGTTCAGCGATATTTGTCCTAAAAGAGTTTGAAAGTTGATGTTCTTGATATGTATTCTTGAATTTGAATGTTGTTCTTGAATTGGGCTGAATTGAGGAGTTTTTGAGATCTTTACGTTGAGTTTTAGAGTTGTTTTGAGTTAGGTTCTTGAGTATATATGCTGGGTATCTTAATCTAAAATGAATCTGAGACCAATAGTCGAGTTTAGGCGAATTGGGGCTGGAAAACGAAAAAGGAAAAGTCGAGCAGGTTTTGGCACGCAAGTCCGTGTCGCGGACTTGCTCCCTCAGAGAACAAAGTCAGCTCCGCGTCGCGGTTAGGATGTGGACTCCTCTGTCTCAAAATTAATTTTTGCGATCAATTATTTAAATGAAACTCCGCGTCGCGGACTTGTTCCAAGACGGTGATTTCTTGATTTTTTCTCATGTTTAGCTATCTACAAACACTCCTAAACATCATGAGATCCTTCTTATTACAAATAACAATCCTTGAATCCATAATTCAATTCAAGGAAAGTTAAGAGTCAAGTCAAGTGAAGTTAAGATTCAAGTTAAGAGAAGCTTAAGTTTTTCAAAAGTCTTTCACAAACATTTTAACTTTGTTCTAAGACTTAAGTATCCAGTTAAGCAAAGAGTAAAGAGCTGAGTTCATTTCTCAAAAAGCTATAAGGGAACTAAGTATTCCCAAAAATATTTTCACATTTGAGCAAGAAAGGGAACATCGATTCCAAGAGAGCTTTTAAGCTAAGTATATTTTGGGAGAAGTATTGAGCACCGATATGGGGATGCGAGTTCATATTAACTCAAGTCTCCATAAACCATGTAGCCATCATGGGTAGTAAAGGATCATACTTTTTAGATGACTCCTTAAGATGCTTTAAGCATAGACTAGTGGATCCACTAAGTTAAGCATTCTATATGATGGCATAGTATAGGACAATTCTGGCAGCGTGGGCAACACGATGTATCACCACTTAGTCTCATAGCGGTGGTTGTCGGTTAGAGAAACTCCCACAGAAACTATATTACGTACTTTGTTATATGAATAAAGTTGAGTTTGTTATTGCATTTTCTTTAACGAACTAAGTTGATTTTTATTATTTAATAAAGCTTTTCATATATTGCATTTGTTTCATTGCTTTATATAAGTTAAGTTATTCATGAGTTGAGAAGAGCCAAGGTAAGTGTTTCTTTCAGAATCTTTTCAAGCCTATGTTATGTTTAGCATTCCAACTCGCATACTCGTACATTCAATGTACTGATGAGAGTTGGCCTGCATCGTCTTATGATGCAAACGTAGGTAACCAGGATCAACATACCGCGCCTCGTTGATCCAATTGAGCACTCAGAGTCTGTTGCTGAGCCTCCTTGCATTCTGGAGGTTTACTTTGCTTTCAGTATTTTATTGTTAGGATGATCGGGGGTCTTGTCCCGACATCCCTCCTTGTTGTAGAGGCTTCGTAGACAGTTAGTAGTTCAGTTGTCTTTACATTATCATTTCATATGTTAAGACTTGAGTTGCCATTTTGGCCAAGTTGAATGTTTGACCTTTAAACATTCTTAGTTATTTATTAAATAGTTGATTAAAGTGTATTTGATCATTGTAAAAATGTTTTTAAGTTTTCCATTGATTAAGTAAGCCAGGCCAAGGGTTTACTTGAAGCCAACAATGATTCTCGAGTGTCGGCCACGTCCATGGTGTAGGCTCGGGGTGTGACAATTTAGAGGTAGGTGATGGTTTGATTTTCTGTTTGTGTGATATATGCCAGTTGATTGCTACATTGCATGCATGCGTGTATGTGAATAAGGAAATGTGAATCAAACCTAATGAAATGATTATGTGTGAACAATACATGGCATGAACCTATTACTTGATTGTATGATTTGAGTATTGTTCCCTATGGGTGTGATTTTGATTGTGGCTGTGCCGATTGGATTGGGTGTCACGTTCCGACACATACATTGGATTGGGTGTCACGTTCTGAAACATACATTGGATCGGGTGTCATGTTTCAACACATACATGGGATCGGGTGCCACGTTCCGACACATGCATAGGATCGAGTATCACGTTCCGACACACTAACAGTTTGGGTGTGGGTTCCATGAGAGGACCATTGTGATTGTGATTGTTATGTTATGTCTACTTGGCATTCATAATGAAAGATGATTTGTTGCTCTAAATTGATGAGGAACTGTATTTTGTACATGTATGCTTATTATGTTGTAATTTCTTGTGTGTATTGTGCTTATGAGAGTGGCCGCATGATCCTACCAGTACACTATAGTTGTGTACTGATACTGCACTTGCTCTTTCTTTGTTGAGTATAGGGGTTCTTCAGGCGTCTACTGAATGACCTCAGCAAGGTGACTATTGAGTGTGACCAGATTCAAGGGTGAGCCAGTTCTTTCAGGCTGCCATGAATTATTTAGGGTGTTTTACTAGTTTTCGGGGTTGCACCCCATTTTCTTAGACTTGTTAATTAATCAGAGTTTTTGTACAATGACTTTCAGGTTCTAGGGGTTAAACTTTCACAATAGTTTGTTTAGTTGTTTTCTTAAACCTTTGGAGTTTATGGGGACTCCATATTCCTTTAGACATTTAAACCTGCTTCCATATCTTTAAATGCATAGTTTTTGGTTAAGTTGCTTAGTCGAGCTGTAGTAATGGTTCTCCCACTGGAGGGTTAGTGTGGGTTCCAATCACGATGGTCTAGATCGTGACAAAGTTGGTATTAGAGCCCTAGGTTCGTTGATCTTATTGTACCAAAACGAGTCTAATAGAGTCTTGTGGAACGGTACGGAGACATTTGTACTAAGGAAGGGTAGCACCCAACGGGGGTGAATCCTAGTTAAGAATGTGCATAGACAATCAACAGTTAAATAGGGTCACCATTCAAAATAAGTATCCATTGCCTCAGACAGATGGCCTCTTTGACTAGTTGCAAGTTGCATCAGTGTTCTCTAAAATTGATCTCAGGTCTGGTTACCATCAGTTAAAGATTAGGCCTGATGATGTACCAAAAACGACAGATGGGCACTATGAGTTTCTAGTGATGTCGTTTGAGTTGACAAATGCACCTACAACTTTCATGAGTCTGATGAATAGTGTGTTCAAACCATTTCTGGATTCATTTGTTATTATTTTTATCGATGACATTTTGGTTTATTCAAAGAGTAAAAAAGAGCATGCCAACCACATTCAGATTGTTTTGGGTGTACTTGGGAAACAAAAGTTGTATGCCAAATTTTCCAAGTGTGAGTTCTGGTTGGCTTCAGTTGCCCTTTTGGGGCATGTGGTTTCAAGGGAAAGGGTAATGGTAGATCCCCAAAAAATTAAAATAGTCAAGAATTGGGTTCGACCTAGTTCTGTGACTGAAATTAGAATTTTTGTAAAGGACGACTAGATAATGAACAACATTACTTTGGGAAATACATTTAGTATTGTTTTCATAACTTGTATGGGTTGCTTAGTAAATGATGAAACTAGGTTGCGACAATTGAGGTTAGAATCTCTACTACGATTTCCTAGATTGAGTGTATTTCAAAGAGGGTCATGATACGACTACTATAATAGCAGCGGTGCTTACTTGGTTAAGTCATTAAGTGTGTTACAATTGTGGAGAACCTAGACATATCAGGAGAGATTGTCCCCATCCGTGCATGTCTAACCCGCACAGCAGCAGACCAGAGCAATGGTATTAGCGGGCAGCGGTAGTAAGGGCAGAGGACGTTGACAAAGTGGGCGAGGAGGAATCAGCGAGGCCGTGGAGGTTGGAGAAATGGTAATACATGAAGGGGCACATGCAAGGAGGTCGCCCGCCATGATGACATGGCTCAGTGTTATGCATTTCCATGAAAAAATGAGGCAGAGTTTTCTAACGTAGTGATTATAGTTACCATTCTTGTCTGTGATCGGATGGATACTATTTTGTTTGATCCGGGTTCTACTTATTCATATGTGTCAATTCAGTTTGCCTTAGGATTTGATATGGTTTGTGATGTACTTGATGCCCCCATCTATGTTCTACCCCAATTGGCGAGTCTGTCATAATCACCCATGTCTATCGTGCTTGTGCCGTCCTGTTTGTGGGTTTTAGACTTGGGTTGAATTGGTTATTCTGAATATGACTGACCTTGACATGATCTTAGGCATGACATGGTTGTCCCCCTATTATGCTGTGTTTAATTGTGATATTAAGTTGGTAACTCTAGAGATCCCGAGTAGGGAAAGGTTAGAGTGGGAAGGGGTGTACAAGTCTAAGCCAACTAAGGTCATATCTCTCGTGTGAGATAGGAAACTGGTGGGGCAGGGGTGCTTGGCGTAATTAGGTCATATTCGGGATGTTGATGTTGAGTCACCCTCTATTGAGATTATTCCTGTAGTGTCTGTATTCAAAGAAGTGTTTCCTACTGATTTGCCTGATAGAGATATAGATTTATGCATTGACTTGGAACCTGGCACTCGCCCCATTTCCATTACTCCTTATCGCGTGGCTCCAAGAGAATTGAGAGAGCTTAAAGCTCAAATCCATGAGCTTCTTGATAAAGGTTTCATTCGTCCTAGTGCTTCCTCGTGGGGTGCTCCTGTCTTGTTTGTTAAGAGGAATGATGGTAGTATGAGGACTGGTAATTTTATCTTAAGCCATAAGGGAGTGTATTGATACCGAAATGACAAGCTTATGGATAAAGAAAGTCCCATTTAGTATACTTGGGGAAGGCAATTGAAGATTTTAGTAAGAAAGTGCGAATGAAATTGGGTTAGTCCTTTGAATTTGATGAGTATACCTGAGTTTGAGGTGTCATGTCAATGAAAATGTTGACTTTGTAGTGATAGCCAGGACTAACTGAGCATAATGGTAATAAGAGTTCGTGATAGATTGTGATGGGATGCAACTATATAACAAAATTGTTGGTTTAACAAATTTTGTATAGTAATTAGATGTGCGAGTATCTAAGGTTGTGGTTTTCTAATCTTTGGTGAGTAACGTGGTTGTATGGAAAGTTTTAAGTGATGGCGGGACATCACTCGAACATAATTTAAAAGATCTAGAGTCATAATGAAGAAAAAAACTAGTGGGATGTAATACAACCTTTAGAGAGCGGCGAAAGCAATAATATTTTATTTGATTGCAAATGCTAAAGAGGTATCTTTACAGTGGGTAGATAATTGGGTTTAGAAACACGTGATTTCATTCGTTTTGATGTGGCTATAGTAGTAGTGTCACGGGTCCATCAGATTGGTTGAAAACTGTTGAAAAAGACTTGAGAAAGGAGTGTATATACATTAGGTCGAGTATATGTTGATAAATGCTTTGTTTTTGTTTTTGATTTTAGTAATGAGTACGATTGAATTTTTAGCGGAAGATATTACAAGATTAATGGAAAGGCGATTGATGATAGGTGAAGATCCATGAATTCATAAAAATCTTCAAGGTATAAGCTGATGTTGATAGATAAGGGGATTGTGTTATACAATTGAATTTACAATTCAAATTTTTCATTGTAAGTCTACATTTGTGGTGATATATTTTGTCAAGGTATGAATTTGCAAGGTTAGAAATGATCAATTGTATTAGGTATTGAGCATTTGAAAGGACTTGCACCTGGGTTGAGCCATAAGGTTTATTACTGTTGATTGTTAAAATACCTAAGAAAGATTTCATTTAAAAGTGTTGGTTTAGAGTAAGGTAAATGGTCGGAGTATTTATGATTGTTGTGACTATGATTCACTAGCTATGCTCACGTGTGTTTTCACTGTTGTGGGTTGATCCTTAGTTGTGGATCAATTGTATCGATTCTGCAATGTTCTCTTGGTTGAGTGGGATGATTTGGAAGACTTGGTTATTTTAGAGGACATATTTAGTGTTGTCTCGGAGTTGTTAAGGTATTCCAGTGGTTCTACATGCACCACCTTGCTATGAGAAATTATAGAAGAGCTACCATGCATATTTATGGTTGTCCGACAATCTTAATATTCATCTAGTCATCGAGGTAATGTATCAATTATGTGTGGTTGAATGTTGGGGTCATTATTGGGTCCAATTCTACTGTTCTTAAAGGTACTCTACTCACAATTACTAATATAGCCTTTCGATAGTGTTGTTAGAGGGTTTGTATGCTTGGACTTATCCCTCGATGAGTATCTGGTGTTTTAAGATCAAATTTTTATAACTTAAGCTCATGGAAATTTATGTTGTGAGATGGAAATGTTGATAAGAACTATGATTGTTTGGGTATTATGAATGTGTGTTGGTTGGTTTAATTTCACCTCTAATTGTAGCGAGTATTGATTTAGGATTTTTACATGGTTTGTGGGAAATGATTCGTCTTGATGAGTGTGTCGATGTCCTTGATAACATGTTGCAGACGTGTGTACGATCAACTTGGGAATCACATGTATTGTTAGTTAAGTTTACATACAACAATATTTATCACTCGAGTATGGAGATGACTTCATTGAGGCATTGTATGGGACGATGTCTAGGTATTCAATTGGTTGGTTTGAAGTTGGAGATGTGAAACCCTTGGGGGTTAAGTTGGTGAAAAATGCTCAAGATAAGGTGAGAAGCATCCAAGCTAGGCTTCTAGCAGTCCAGAGTAGACAGAAAAAGTATGCAGACTATAAGGTAAGGGACAAGACATTTCAGGCTAGTGAACAAGTTCTTCTAAAAAGTGTCACCTATAAAGGGGGTGATGAGATTCGGAAAGAAGGGCAAGCTAAGTCCTCGATACATCAGGCCATTTGAGATTCTTAACTGTGTAGGGCCAGCGGCTTATAGGTTGGCTTTACCGCCTAGCCTAACTGGAGTCCATCTAGTGTTCTATGTGTACATGTGAGATAAATATCCCCAACTATTCGATGATTCAAATACTACTCTACTCTTACCTTAGCCATGTTTTTCCTAGTTTATCACTCAAGGATGAGTGATGGGTAAATTGGTATCTATTGTAACGACATGTTCCTATCATTATGGAAAAGCCAATAGGGAAAGAATTTGGGCCAGAAAACTTTTGAGTAGTGACTTGGGAATTCCTAGCCTAGTCCAGATTTGGATGAAATCTGAGTCATGTGAGGTCTAGGGAAATCTGGTAATGAACGAGAGATTTGATAATGAATTTGATTACATAAGTACATAGCTAAGATGTTAAGGAACTCGTACGATTTTACGAAATTGAATTCGGGTGATTAGAACTCCCGAAACTGATCTTGGCATGAAAGGGTGGTTTTTGAACGTCAAGGGTTGAAGGTGTGTTGTGAAATGGGAACTTGGAACTCAAATTCCGAGGTTCTGTATCCGTGTAAGCCGTCAGGGCAGGGCCCAATTTCGTTATTTTTCTGCAAACTTCGTTCTTAAGAGTTAGGAGACGACACATGATGATTTCTTGACAGTTTCCACGACTTTTGGTGCTAAATGTAAGGATTTTACTCCCTTAATCTGTTTAATGATCCGTAGAACTTAGATTCTTGGGTAATTATCATTGGGGGAGTGTTTTGGCCTGAAGTTGATGGTGGGAAAAAGTCCTAACTGCGCCTTAGGATCATGGGTTTGGTCTTGGGTTATTGGATTTGTTATAATCCGGGTAAATTAGACCTTAATTATTGATCCTTGCGTTAAATCATTCGTTTGACCAAGAACAAGCGGAAAAAATCTGGAAAGGGAAGACTCAAGTGACTTAGGAGGATTGAAGCTTGGTTTCAAGGTAGGTGATGGTTTGATTTCCTGTTTTTGTGATATATGCTAGTTGATTGCTACATTGTATGCATGCGTGTATGTGAATAAGCAAATGAGAATCGAACCTAATGAAATGATTATGTGTGAACAATACATGCCATGAACCTATTACTTGATTGTATGATTTGAGTATTGTTCCCTATGGGTGTGATTGTGATTATGGTTGTGCTGATTGGATCGGGTGTCATATTCCAACACATACATTGGATCGGGTGTTCATGTTCTGACACATACATGGGATCGGGTGTCACGTTCCGACACATACATGGGACCGGGTGTCACGTTCCAACACACTAATAGTTTGGGTATGGGTTTCATGAGATGACCATTATGATTGTTATGTTATGTCTACTTGGCCTTGATAATGAAAGACGACATGTTGCTCTAAATTGATGACAAAACTGTATTCTGTATATGTATGCTTATTATGTTGTAATTGCTTGTGTGTATTGTGCTTATGGGAGTGGCCGCGTGATCCTACCAGTACACTGTGGTTATGCACTAATACTGCACTTGTTTTTCTTTGTTGAGGACATGGCATCTTCAGGTGGCTACTGACAAACCTCAGCTAGGTGACTATTGAGCGTGACCGGATTCAAGGGTGAGTCAGTTCTTTCAGGCTGCCATAGATCACTCTTTTTTAAGTCTACTCTTTTCTAACTAAGGCTATTTGTTTAAGGTGCTTTGTTAGTTTTCGGGGCTGCGCCCCATTTTCTTAGACTTGTTAGTTAATTAGAGTTTTGGTACAATGATTTTCAGGTTCTAGGGGTTAAACTTCTGCAATAGATTGTTTAGTTGTTTTCTTAAACCTTTGGAGTTTTTGAAAACTTCATATTCCTTTAGACATTCCTGCTTTCGTATCTTTAAATGCATAGTTTTTGGTTAAGTTGCTTAGTCGAGCTGTAGTAATAGTTCTCCCACCGGAGGGTTATTGTGGGTGCCAATCAGGACGATTTGGGTCGTGAAAATACCCTTGAATTATCATATAATTGGGTCAAGGTAGGTAATTGCCGGACAATATATTTTTTTTATGGTCTTCTAACTAGCTCGAAAAATAATTTTGTTGTCATGTTTGCTATTTTTTCAATTGAATTATTTGAAGATAAATAATTGTCATCTTAATAAATTGATCACTCACAAAATGTCAATTTTCAATTTAAAAATGATAAAGCATCTACTTTTAAAACCAAAAAGATGACAAACAATAGTAAAATTGCATAAATCATCTATATTTACACATAAAAATTGCATGATATAGTTTTATTATCTATGCAATTTTATAAATTGTTCAAAATACAAATGATATATATACACACACTAGTTTTTTGACATATGCGTTGCACGTGATTACCAATTCAGAAAATATATGTTATAGTAAATAGCATTACTTATTTAAGCGAAGATTTGAATAATAAGCTTAGCACAAAATAATATTGCAGATTCTTTTGTAATTGTTCAATGTGGATCGTCATGTATATATCTTATTCATGCGAACCTATGAAGATCGTCAATAAAAAAATTTATTAGTTAAATGCAATAATGTATATATTTATTTCAATTTGATGAGGTTCAATCTGCAATTAGTCGTATCTCACTAATTTACCTTATAGTCGATATTCGTTGTGTATTTTTCTTGTCGATCTAACCAGATGTGCTTTGCACGTATATTCCACATTAAGCTGTTTAGATATCATATGAACATGTGAAGAGAACAACTATATTTTATCTTTTAGAACCATTTTTTGTATATTAATTTTATTTTATAAGTTATAACATAATAGATGACGTTCTTGTTATTGGCTCTTTGATTTGACTTCTAGATTGACTGTGTATATAAATCAAAGATAGTTATCTGACTGTCCATAGTTAACTGAGAAAGGTTTTTTTTTTTTACCGGAAAAAACTAAAAAATTAAATTAAAGAATATATTCAATCTGTGAAATCATATATATAATCACATGTTCATCTTACACCCAACAAAGATATAATTAATATACTTGTAAATGATTTTCAGTTTATTCAACCAAGTATGATTCGTCAAAGGAAAAATAACAACACCGTGTTATCACGTATATAGGGGCGGTGTAACAATATGAAAAATTATTGGTCAAAAGTTAATATAAGGAAAGATGAAAGATAGAAATTTAATGTAATAACTATTGAATTCATAATATTATACCTAAGAATGTAAACTAGTGTGAATAACGTTTGCAATAATTAGTAATAACTAAGAGAATTTATAATGTTATAACTAAAGAATTAATGTGCAATAGTTGAATTTCTAATAAATTTTTTACATAAATAAATAAATAGGACTTTTAATTAATGTTACTATTTTTTTTTTATAGTTATTAGATTGTAGGGACAAAATGTAAGTGTTTATTCCATATTACTGAATATAAACTTTATTTTGTAAATGATAAATTTTAAATGATTCATATATATTCACATATTTTCACATTCTTTGTGTTTTTTTTTTTTAAATAACTCGGATCATTTTAAAATAATCTATTTTGAAGTTAGAAGATCTTATTAACTTGATAATTCATTCGTGACATATATAATACTTTAATTTAAATACAAATACCTACCCAAATATAAATATATATTTGCATTAATGAAAATATTTATCTCATAAAAAATAGCTATTTAATAAATAATATATATTAAACTAATACAAACTTCAACTTGCGTTATTACAAGTCATATGAAATTTTCTTCATTTAAATACTAAATTATTAAGAAATAATAAATAAGTATAACAAAAGGGCAATGATTATATAGTAATAACTATTTTTAAGCAAACTTCCGGACAATGTAAATCACATAAGTAGCATTGATAAATAAAGTCATTATTTTATCTTGAGCATAAAAAAACAAATCATGACAATTCTTTAAATTTTGGTAAAAGATATTCATAAGCATATATCTACATTACAACAGAAATTGTTAACAAAAACAAATGAATTTAGACTATATCATGTTAACTTCATATATTGGAACATTACATACTAATGTATATATTAAGCAAAAAAATAATTATTTTATCATCAAAATTATTTTCCTCAACTACTCGAGGTTATGGAATATACTCTCTTAGGATAGAACGATTTACTTCACCAGAATAGTGGTACCTTATATTTCGCTAAACTTTGAACTCATTCAACTACGATAAATCACACAAAATATTTTAAAATACAAGAAGAAGAAGAGTAGAAGATTAAAAAAAATTGTGGTTTAAAAATGAGAGGAAGCCCCTCTATTTATAGTCAACAAAGGGTAGTATGACTAAATATTTTTATGTCTTATCTGAAAAGATATGACCTTTCCGAGAAGTCACAACTTATTGAAAAAGTCACAACTCTTTGAAAAAATCACAACTTATTGAAAAAGTCACAACTCTTTGGAAAAGTCACAACTCATCGAAAATTCACAACCCTTTAAAAAAGTCACAACTCACCGAAAAAATCACAACCCTTTGAAAAGAGTCACAACTCATAGAAAAAGTCACAATCTAAGTTAGAGATATTATAGTAATTTAACATTCAAGTTAGGAGTTCATGCTTTTAAGGTAACTAGTTTTTCGATACGTGCGTTGCACGTGATTACCAATTCAGAAAATATATGTTATAGAAAATAGTATTGCTTATTTAAGTGAAGATTTGAATAATATGTTTTGCACAACATAATATTGCAGATTCTTTTGTGAATATTCAATTTGGATCGTCATATATATCTCTTATTTACGCGAACCAATGAAGATGGTCGATGCAATATTTTATTAGTTAAATGCAATAATACATATATTTATTTCAATTTGATAAGAGTCAATCATGTAATTAGTTGTATCTTACTAATATTACCTTATTTACAATATTTGTTGTGCATTTTTCTTGTCATCTAACCAGATGTGCTTTGAAGGTGTATTCCACGTTAAACTATTTAGATGTATTTTTTTAGAACTATTTTTATATATATATTTTTATTTTATAAGTTATAACATAATATATGTCATTCTTGTTGTTGGCTCTCATATTTGACATCTCTATTGATTGTGTACATAAATCAAAGATAGTTATCTGACTGTCCATAGTTAACTGAGAAATGTTTCCTTTTTCTTTTTTACCAAAAAAACTAAAAGTTAAAATTTTAAAATATATTCTATCTGTGAAATCATGTATATAATCACATGTTTATCTTACACCAAAAAAAGATATAGTTCATATACTTCAACCAGGGTCATCTTAACCCCTAGGCCACTAAAGCCATCGCTTAGGGCCTCATATATTTTGAGGCCCCCATTTTTTAAAAAACAATTACTTATATATGTTATTTTTTAAAAAAATTATATGTACTATGAGTGTTATGATTTCTACTAAGGAAATTGAATATGGGATGAAAATAAACCTAAATTTCGTAAGAAACAATTTGATAAAAATGTGGATAGCGAAATATTTTTGATTTCTTATTTAGTGGTAAAATATTGAGATCACTAGATGATGAGAATTTAAAAAATATTGTCTTAACCTTAAACTTTCTTTAACACTTAATAGTTATTCTGAGTTTGATGGTTTAGATTTATTTTTTGAATTAAAAGTGTTAAGGGAAATAATACAAGTAGAAGATAATGATCTAAGGAAAATACTCAATCAAATAAAAATACTTAATTCTTTTTCAAATACACATATTGCTTATAGAATAATGGAACTGTAACTGTTGCCTTAGCTGAAAGAAGTTTTTTCGAAATTTAAATTGATTAAATCTTCTTTAAGATCATGAATGTCTTAAGAGATATCGAATGAATTGACTATATCATCATTTGAAAAGGAATTATAAAAACAAATTGATTATAAAACAGTACCTAATGCCTTCACATCTAAAAAAGCTAGAAAAGTAGATTTTAAATAAAAGTATATATGATGAAAAAAATAAAATATTAGGGCCCCTCTCTTAAGTTTCGCTTTAGGCCCACAATGCTGTTGAGTCAGCTCTGACTTCAACCCCCTGTTATAACATCTATAGGAGCGGTATAATAATATGAAAAATTATTGGTCAAAGGTTAATATAAGGAAAGATGAAAGATAGATATAATTAATGTAATAACTATGAGAATTCATAATATTATAACTAAAGGATGTAAAAGAGTGTGAATACGTTTGCAATAATAAGTAATAACTAAGGGAATTTATAATGTTATAACTAAAGAATTAATGTGCAATAACAAATTTCTAATAAATTTTATACTTACATAAATAAATAGGACTTTTAATTAATGTTCCCATTTTTTTTTTTATAGTTATTAGATTTTAATTTAGTGTAGGGACAACATGAAAATGTTTATTCTATATTACTGAATATAAAATTTATTTTGTAAATGATAAATTTTAAATGATTCATATATATCCACATATTTTCAAATTTGTTGTGAGTTGTTTTATAAATAAAAAAAAGAATTCAGAACATTATAAAATAATATATTTTGAAGTTAGACGATCTTGTTAGCTTTATAATACATTCGTGACATATTTAATACTTTAATTTAAATATAAATACCTACAACCCTTTGAAAAAAGTCACAACTTATTGGAAAAGTCACAACTCATCGAAAAAGGCACAACTCATCGAAAAATCACAACCCTTTGAAAAAAGTCACAACTTATCGGAAAAATCACAACTCATCGAAAAAGGCACAACATAAGTTAGGGATATTATAGTAATTTAACATTCAAGTTAGGAGTTCATGTTTTTAAGGTAATATATATATATATATATATATATATATATA
>JAJONY010019824.1:0-24943 GCA_029582405.1 Solanum gandarillasii | reverse complement strand
ACATAAAAATATTTACTTTGATATAATTTTAAAATATTTCTTATACTATTTCATAGTTTTTATCTTTTAATATATTATTTCAAGTTTAAAACTTAGAATTCGGAATGGTCCAATAAAGATTATAGTTCATAGATGTTGATAATTATAATTATACTTAAATCAAAATCAAATTAATACTAATGTAAAAAGAAAATCAATTCAACACTAAGAATGAGTGAATGACAATAATATTGAATATTTGTTCTTTAGTTTTACATTGGTTTAGACAATTAAAATACATGATCTAATTTTAATTTTCCTTAAATATTTAGTAATGTAACTAATACTTATTTTAACATGATTTAGTACTTTTAAATTATAATCATTTTCATTATGACTTTGCAATATTTATTTTATATGATGATTTCATTATTATTTTTTATTGAATATTTTAGTGTCATCAGTACTCATCTCATATTTTGTGTTGTTTTCTTAAGAAACACCTTAGATAATTGTATTTTGGTCGGACTAAAGAAATATTTGGAGCACAAGTTAATTATATGTTTGTATGCAAACTTTACCGAAAAAATCCAAAAATCCGAAAAAATCCGAGGTATTTGAAAAACCCGAACCAACCCGTGATTGAAAAACCCGAAAAAATCCAAATTTTATTAGTTTGGTTTGGTTTATAAATTTAAATTTTTTACACAAATGGTTTGATTTGATATTTGAAAAACCCGAACCAATCCGGTCATGTACACCCCTATCTATAACATCCAAAAAGTTACAAAAGCAGAGGGGGACATGGACCTAACTTCTGATAGAGAACACCGAGGATAAACTAAACAATCTACATAAAGGCTAAAGTGATATTTTTTTTTTTATTTTTTTTTTAATTTAAGCCATCACCATCACAGCTTAAAGCTATTAGGTGTGAGGGGTTTGGTTTGACTCCTACCATGTCTATAATTTCCAACATAAGTTACACAAAAACAGAGGGAGGCATGTACCTAACCTCTGGCAAAAATAGAAAGTGGAAATTAGGACATCAAATAAGGGAAGGCAACAAACTTATAACCTTCCACTCAAGCAAAATACAAGATTCAACTAACAAAAAAATTACATTTGTCATATCTTCTTCTTATACAAGGTAGTTGCCATCTATCTAGTTGAAAGAGTCCATTCGCTTCTTTCGGGAGCTGTTGATAAGAGAAGTTAAAGGTACCATTTCCACTCGATGAAGCTAATTTGGATAGGAAGTCAGTCATCTGGTTGGCTTCTCTATAGCAATGTGAGATGCTAACTTCTGCCCCTTCCATAGCGTTGACAGTTCGTTTGATAATGTTTTTCAGCTTCAGATTGTTGGTGTCTTTTTCTTCGAGCATATTTGTAACCACCATTGAGTCCAACTCCAGATCGTATTTGTCGTATCCAGCTCGATTACACCATTCTATTGCATAGAGTGCTGCCATTGCTTCTGCCTGATTGTTGCTTTTACATTGAGTTGGGACTGAGAAAGCCATAATGAGATGACCAGTGTCATCTCTGAGAACCTCTCCAATGTCGGCCCTGGAAATACTTTCTTGCATATAGCTTTCATCTGTGTTGAATTTGATCCTTCCGGTCACAGGCTTGGTCCAAACGACTTGCCTCCATCTTACAATAGGTCTGTACCTTTCAATTCTTGTGCAGATTTGAACCCATTTTCCTGTTAAGTCACAAGTTGGGAAGACAACACAAATAGCTGCTTTGATGTTCCATAAAATTTGCACTTCCATTCTAGATATCAAATATTTGGTCTGATCTCCATATCTACAAGATGTCCAATTTTTCTAGATTTTCCATGCTATACACATGGGAGTGATTTATTGTACCATTTTATGCACACTGTTATCAGTGTTCATATTCCACCAAACATTGAAGAGAATTCTAATGTTGCCTCCTTGGTGATTAATTCCAAGGGGGTTTCCAAAGTAATTCCATATATGCTTAGCCATCTCACTATCACTAAACACATGTTGAATTGATTCATTTTGAGGTATTGTGCAACATAGGCATTTGGTATCCATTGGATTACCAAACCTTTGGAGTACCTCATCAAACGGTAGCTTTTTTAGCTTCATTCTCCAGGTAAGAAAGGATATTTTGAAAGGTAAGCACTTGTGTCAATCCTTACTCAGGATGACATCTTTCTGTCTCACTTCTCTTATGCTCTGCCAAGCAGAAGAATTTGTGTATTGACCATCCTGAGTAATGTTCCAAACAGCATAGTCATTATCATTAGCATCTCCGATAGAAATGTTAGACATATATAGGATTATATGTTCGGGGAGATCTCCCCTAAATTTATTCATGTTCCAGTTACCACCATCAATATAGTCCATAACCTTGGCGTTGTTGTTATGCATATTGTCAGGGTACAAAATAACCAGAGGCCCTTTCTCACACCAATTGTCCCACAACATATTACAACTATCACTGTTAATTTTCCAGAGAATGTTAAGTTCAGCAACGTGTCTAACATTGACCATGAACTTCCAAGCTTGTGAATTACCAGAGGTCCAAGCTTTAACAGAAGGGTGAACTCTGTGACAATACTTAACTTTCATAAAATCAGCCTAGAGATACTTATTGGTTCTAAATCTCCACCATCTTTTAATGGTCAAGGTTTTAGAGATGTCATCCATGTTTCTAATACCTATACCACCTTCATCTTTAGGAACACAAAGATTTTTCCAAGATCTCCAATGGTGCTTGTCTATGTTCTCATTAAAACCCCAAAAAAATCGTGCAAAATGCTTTTCTAACAGATTAATAGTACCAGTGGGAGGATTAATCGCTTCAGAATCAAGACCGAGCAAATAATCATCTATTCGACTATACCAAGCTCTTGGTGCATGTTTTAAGCCATAAAGAGCTTTATGTAGTCGATACACTTTATCTTCCTTTCCATCTATAACAAATCTTTCAGGTTGCTCAACATAAATTTCTTCTTCAAGAATACCATTAAGAAATGCTGATTTGACATCCATCTGATGCACTTTCCAGACACGTTGTGCAGAAACAGTTATAAGCAATTTGATCATGTCAAGCCTAGCAACGGGAGAAAAAGTGTCAAAATAATCTACACCAAAAATCTGCGCATAACCCTTAACTACAAGCCTTGCTTTATGCTTGTTGATTGAACCATTAGCATTTAGCTTGGTTCGGAACACCCACTTTACCCCAATTACTTTTCTGCCTTGAGGTTTGTCAACAAGCTGCCACGTATCATTTTTTTCGATCATAAACAACTCCTCCTCCATTGCATTTCTCCACTTGGGGTCTTTGAGAGCATCTTTAGGGTTAGCAGGTTCACGAATCGCAACATTGCATCTCTCATATATATCAGAGAGCAATCGAGTTCCTCGAACTGGTGGATCATCGTTCCTTTCATTTAACCATGAGCTTGGTTTCTGGACGGAATTCCTTGAGTCATCCCAATCCCATTCTTCATTCTCCATGAAGTGGACATCTCTATTGATAATTATCTTCTCACCTTCAAGTTGAAAGATTTTGTACGCTTTTGAAACATTACTGTAGCCAATAAAAATGCCCGGGGCAGCCTTCTTATCTAGTTTATTCCGTTTGACCTGAGGTACATAGGTAAAACAAAGACAACCAAACACTTTAAGAAAATGCAGCAGAGGCTTGTATCCATACCATACTTCAAAAGGAGTTAGATCTTTCACAACTTTTGAGGGAAGTCGATTTTGTAGGAACACAGTTGTATTTGCTGCCTCTGCCCAAAACATCTTTGGCAAATTCTATTCGTGCAACATACATCTTGTCATCTCCATGATATATCTGTTTTTTCTCTCACTAACTCCATTTTTTTCTTGAGTATAAGGAGCAGTAAGTTGACGTTCAATCCCTGCTTCTTCACAAAATAGATCAAACTGATGAGAAGTGTACTCCTTGCCATTGTCAGATCGTAAAATCTAAATTTTGCAGCAACTTTCATTTTCCAACTTCGCTTTCAACTTCCAAAAAATGCTCTTGACCTCCGATTTGTATTTTAAAAAATAAATCCAGCACATTCGGGTCAGATCATCAATAAAAAATAACATAATAAAGACTACCTTTAAGTGAGGGAGTCCTTTGGGGTCCTCCAATAACGGTGTGAACCAGCTGCAACTTTCTTGTTGCTCTCCAAGTTGCCTTTGGGAATGGAAGTCTACTTTGTTTTCCAAATTGACAAGACCGACAATTTTTAGAACTCGCTCCCAGTTTAGAAAGGTTCTCAACTATCACCAATTCTTGCATTTTGAGAAGCCCTTGATAATGATAGTGTCCGAGTCTCTTATGCCATAACTCGGAAGCATTTTCTTTTGCCGAATACACCACTTGTTCTTCCTCCAATGGATTTAATGAGAAACTTCTGCCTCTCATTTTGACGTTAAACAAGTCATGTCCTGAGGCTTCCTTGATCAAGCAATGTTTATTTTCGAAATACAATTTGAAACCTTTTTCTAACAATTGACCAACACTTAACAAGTTCTGATCTAAATCTGGTAAATAAAGAACATCGAAAATTGCTTTAGTACATGATTGTGTTTCAATTGTAATAGTTCCCATTCCTTTTGCCAGAATATGACCGCCATGACCTATTCTGACTTTTGTAACTCCAATAGGCTTCAAGTCTTTAAAGATCTCTTTTTCATGAGTCATATGATTTGTGCATCCGCTATCAATCAGCCAAGCCTCAGTTGAAACATTGCTTACAAAACACGATGCCACAAAGAGTTAATCATCTTCCTGTTCATTAACAACCTGGGCATCTGCGTCTTGCTGCTGCAAGTTACTCTTGTAGATAATTGCTTCATGCCCGAGTTGGTTTCACTTACTGCATTTAGCATCCGGTCTTTTCCAACACTTATACGGCGCATGACCATTCTTTCCACAATGCATATAAGGAGGATAGTTTTCTTTAAAGCTACCTGTTTTGCTTTTGTTGTTGTAGCGAGCTGCTCCTTCTCCATTTGTTGGCTGGTTCTTCTTATTGTTTTTCTTTTTGTATCTTCCACTCTCTTCATGTTTGGCCGCCAATGCTCCCTCTCTGATTCCATCTTCTCTCATAACCCTTCTTTGTTCTTGAGCCTGCAAGGAATTCAATAATTTCGCCAAAGTGATTTTTGACAGTTCCTTGGTGTTCTCCAAAGTGGTAATGATGGCTTCAAATCTTTCAGGTACAGTAACCAAAATCTTTTCAACAATACGTGAGTCTTTAAACTCAGAACCAAGTAATCTTACTCTGTTTGCTATGCTCATAAGCCTGTCAGAGTATTCTTTGATGGTTTCCGATTCTTTCATCTTCTGTAACTCAAAGTCTCTAATGAGAATCAGCACTTGCATACCTTTGATACGATCATCTCCTTCATATTCTGCCTTGAGATAATCCCAGATGGCTTTTGCTGATTTTAGAGACATGATGCGAGTGAAAATTGTTGAAGAGACTGCTGAAAAAAGACATGCCTTTGCCTTAGATTTTCTGGTTTTCTTGTCCTTGTGATTTTTAAGTTGAGCCATTGTTGGGTTTCCGGGTAGCGGAAGAACTTCATAGTCTTCCTCGATTGCCTCCCAAAGATCTAAAGCTTCGAGATAAGCTACCATCCTCACTGCCCACATGTGAAAATTTTCACCATTGAAGACAGGAGGTGCCATTACCGAGAAACTTGAGCTTTCTTCCATTTTTAATCGTTTGTTGTTTCTGGTTGTGGTGCTTGAGTCACTTGAAACAATCACTCACAAAAATACCCACATATCCCGCAAGATAAAAAAGCTCTGATACTAATTGTTGGTAAATTTTAGTAGTATGAGTTTTAGAAAGCAGAGAAGTCAAGAAGAATATTGGTAGAAGAATATTTTTTTTGATGTCTTCAAATTTCATTTATAAGACTGGAATGAAAAACAGAAAGCAGTAAATCCACTACTAGCATATTCCTAACTCACTAGCTTACTCCTAAATAATAGGAATAGATGGCTAACAACTAATTGACTAAGTCTTATCTAATATAATGCAGTAAAAGTAAAAGTGCAGTTGAAAAAGCAAATTCCTAACAATATCATCAAAGTAAGAAATATTTTTCCTACCAATATAGATAGGGCAACCCAAGTAAGTAAAAGGGAAATTCTTTTCCAAAAAACCAGTACATTGTCTCATCCTGTTGATTCTGTAAGCACTAGCCTTAGGGTTAGTCAAAATGAAGTTTTTATTCTTATTGACTTCTTGCCCTGAAACTTTCTCATAGTTGTTGATCTGTTTCATGATGAGCTTAACAGATTTGCTCTTACCACTACTGAAAATAACAATATCATCATCATATGCTAAATGGTTAATCTGAGGACCTCTTTAATGCATCGAGAAAGGGATAAAATTATCATGAGTAAGTAAACTATTCAAAGTTCTAGAGAGGACCTCAGCACCCAAAATAAATAAAGAGGGGGACAGAGGATCACCCTGTTTTAAACCTTGAGCAGAAGAGAAAAAACCATTTCTAGATCCATTAATCAAAATAGAATACCACACATTAGAAATTAAATTCCACACTAAATTTATCCATCTATCTGAGAAGCCAAATCTTCTAAGAACATCCATTAGAAAATTCCAAGCCATTCTATCATATGCCTTAGCCATATCTAATTTGATGACAATATTACCACCAGTATTATGCTTAGACATACCATGAATTATTTCTTGAGCAAGCATGACATTTTCAGTAATCAATCTGCCCGGAATGAAACCACTTTGATTAACAAATATGAGTCTATGCAAAATAGGATTGAGCCTTCTAGCTAGAATTTTAGAGACAATTTTGTTAGAAAAATTACTTAAGCTAATAGGCCTTAATTCAGAAAAGTTAGAAAGGGACTCAATTTTAGGGATAAGAGCCAAACACGTGTGAATGAAGTATTTAGTGAGTTTTTTTCCCGAGAAAAATTCAACAACAAAGTCACAAAAATCATATTTAATAATATCCTAACATGTATGAAAAAACTTACCATTGAAGCCATCAGGTCCTGCACTGCTATCTGCACTCATACTAAACACAACATTTTTAATTTCATCCTCCATGGGTGCGCTGTGAATAATATCATTATACTCTTCAGTAATCAGCTTTGGTATGCAAACCAAAGTGCTACTGTCCAGGTTAGGTTGCCCCATATTGAAGAGATTCTTGTAATGTCTAATAGCAGTCCTCGCAATCATGTTGTCCCTTTCAATCCAGTTGTCTCTGTCGTCTTTGATTCTGTGAATAAGAAGTCTCTTTCTTCTGTCACTTAGCACACTGCGAAAATATTTACTGTTGTAGTCCCCATCTTTGAACCAATTGATTCTAGTTTTTTGCTTTAGTAAAGCATCCTGCATTCCAAGCCATTTAGCATATTCTGCATGCTCCCTGTTCAAATCTTCCCTCCTTTGTTCATTGTTGTTTAGAGTGTCCAGTTCTTTAAGAAGTTGGAATCTGGTCTCCCATTTGTTAACCTACTCATGAATATCCCCAATGGTCTCTCTAGACCATTTACTGAGATTTTTGCTTAGAACCTTTAACTTACACTGGAGTCTCTACATTGCATTACATGCCACATTCATGTTCCAAGAGTTTTGAACAGTCTTCAAAAAATCTTACTGTTGAGTCCATAAGTTTAAGAATCTAAAGTATCTGATGCAGTCGTGTTGATTGGAAAGGGTTTGCATGAGAAGATCGAGGCCTATGATCGGAGCCCGTCCTAGCTAAATGGTTGATGGTATTGGTATGATAACTTTGAGCCCATAGATCATTAACAAAAACTCTATCAAGCCTTTTCCAAATTCTTTTACTAGGTCTTCTATTATTGCACCATGTATATTTAGGTTCAACAAAACCCAAATCAGATAGACCACAAGCTTCCATAGTGCTAATAAAGTCAAAACATTTGTTGCCCTATGAGGTTTGCCTCCTAACTTTTCATCAGGGTCCATGATAACATTGAAGTCCCCTCCTACACACCATGGATCATTAATAGAGCTACTTATATTTTCCATGTTGTCCCATAAGTCTCTTCTATCCCCGTCAGTGCATTTGGCATAAATAGCAGATACATACCTACTGTTAGCGCCATTTTTGTCTTTGAATTTGATGGTAACGTGTTGTTCTTCATTGGCTATGACTTCAGCTTGATCTAGGTGATTCCAAAAACACCAAATCTTGCCATTAGTGTTATCCAGACAATATTGGAATCCAAGAAATTTCCTGTATCCCTCAATAACCAAAGGATAGCCAAATAAACCACCTTGTTAATGTGGACCAAGTATTTGATTCTGTGATTTGCTTTTTTGGACCTCATTCCCCTAATATTCCAAAAGATTGTACTAATCATGGAATACTACAGGAGGGTTTTGTTTTGTTCTCTTCGTTTGGAAGTTGAGCTAGCTCTTTCTTAGAATCTTTTTTCTTTTTTCCTTTGTGAAGTTCTGCCTCCTGAAGCTTTGACACTAATCTTTTGTTTATAGATTCATTTTTTTGAATATGTGCGAATTTCCCCTTTCTATTAAGAGAAGTTCCAAAGTCTAGCAAGTCAACATCTTCACTGAGAATAGCATCGGGACGTTCTGTTGTTGGGGAGACCATTGGTAGCATAATCTTAGTGATTCTCATCCCCGATAGAGATGTTACCAATGAGCCCATTCAAGATTACAATCAAAATGGCATTTATATGTTCTGCAACCACGTTGAATTGGTAAGAGCAAGACCTGTCGTCTCGTATTTAAAATTCAAGTTTTGCAGCAAGGAAAGTGTGAAAAAACATAAAGATAGTCGGAAAAAAAAATTCAATCTGATAACTTCTATAAGTATGGCTATTCAATAGAGAAACAATTCAGTCTCAGTCTCACTCTCACACAAGTTAGAGTCGGCGGTAAGAATCTTCACTGACAAAGTCACCGCATTAAAACTCATCTCAAGCAATTTAATAGAAAGGAGGCCAGAAAAAATGTGTGATTAACAATGTAATTTGGTCATTTGTATCTCAAGAAATAATACATTCTATATCAACCACCCACAAAACTTATCATTTGGCTCTGCAGGGTGCATACACTGCCGTATGTAGATATTGGCAGCACCATCCTCCTTGCCAATAAATTATCGTGTAAAATGTCCAATTAACAAAAGGACTAATGTCTTGTATGGTTGAACGGTATACTTAACTCTGCACCAGCAGCAAAATGCTGAATTTGACCTTGATGGTCTGCATATATACAAGTCACCTGTTTCTAAACAGGGAGAAGTCCCAATGAGATGAATTCTTTAGTAGAGACTCGATCCACATGCTCTTAAAACATATGCATGGCAATACCTCCCATAATGTCCCAAGCTGAACTCCAAGGGGATCAAGAGACTACGTACTTTGTGTTCAAACTTTGCTATCTGTGGGTTTTCTCGCATATACAGCCAGGAAGGGAATTAGCATAAAAGCTCTCTTCCAGCTTCGGGAATTCACCCGGCTCTCTCATATAAGGAGCCCCAGAACGAGTCTCGTGAAGCTCTTTTACTTTGGAGCTGAACTTCTTCCACGAGATCATACCATCATCGAGTTCATCAACTAGCTTCACAAAATTCATCCTGTAAAAGGATGATTAGATTCCAAAAGTTAGGTTGACGAAGGTGCTTTGATTTGGGAATATTGCATTCTCGTAGTTTGACAACAGAAAATCTGTCTAGCCAGATAACATGGGAATAGGCAGATCACAAGAATAATTACCTGTCCGGATTAATAGTCTTCTTGAAGTTCTCAAAGCGCCTATGACCTTGCACTGCCTTTGCCATATTTCCATCATATGTGTAGACAAAAACATCACTCTGAAGAGCAACAACATAGTCCAAACCAGCCAACATGTTTTGGTGATTCTTGAAAGGGTTCAATTCCTCCTCTGTTGAAAGAGTTGAATGGGAAAAGATGTTTGGGAAATTCTCCAGAAGAGGTTGCATGCTTCCATTCCCATATGCTTCACCAGCCACCAAGTAAATCCTCGTATTGGATGGGAATCCCATCCCCTTAAGCAGAAGGGCAGTCTCCCTGGGGGTCAACGGGCAACCACCAAGCTTTCTTCTTTCTGCACCATCGATCTCCTTTTCCTTCCAATGGCCAACCTCATAACGCATGCTACGGAGTTCTTCATCCTCTTCTGCTGTCAAATTATGACTGCAGCCTGTAAAAGCAAGCATATCCTTCTCGTATCTGCAAGTAGCATCATAAACTGCTTATGTGAAAAGGATTCAGATCAACAGTTTTAACAGACTCTGCTAAGATAAGACATCAGCATTATAATTTGTGCAATGTATCATCCAAATGACTTTATATCCATCAAAATAATTGAGAAACAAATTGAACTACATTTATCTGATATTACAACTCTGCAGCTACAAAAAGAAGTTCAGTCAAAGCCGTTGCTTTAAGAGTGCAACGGTCCTATAAGATTAGAAGTAAAACTAAGATAACTGTGTCCAATTAAAGCATCAAAGTATGAATACTGATCCTGAAAAAATAATGACCTCAAAGTTGCATAACTTTCTTAGATAATTTTGTCATAGTTCATTTACAGTGGTATACAGAGAGCTAACACAAGCGTAATGATACAGGTATGACATGGTCTAGTAGCCATTTTTTAATGTATTTTGATTCAAATGAAGAATCAAACTAAGCTAACACAATGAATGGCATGTCTAGTACATCAACTGGCCTGATCCTTCAAATGAAAAGTGGCATCCAGAATTTTTCCTCCTCTTTTTTATCCCAAGAGATGTTTGACTCGCACTATGTTTCATTTTATAATCCTAGCATTAATCAAAAGTAATGACAAACAATAACAGAGTTGTATGTCACTATAGCTCTAACAGCTATGAGAGAAAGAGGCCGCGACTGACCTTAAATGCAGAGCAAGATAAGGATTACCATCTTGTCGCATCCTCGAAACCAAAATCCTTCCCAAAGTTTCAATAGGGGCCGAGTATTTTAATGCTTGATAATTTACACGGCATCTCAGCTTCTGAATAGAATTGGGTATCCCATTGTTGGCTATCCGAGAATCAGTGTGAGTAATATACATTACTTTGTGCTGCTTCAGTAGAGGGAGGACCTCTGATTTATAGTAACTAACCTGATCAACTAAGAGAATCATGTAAGTATGGCAGGATACTCATCACCACACCATAACATTTGGATCTGTTGTTAGTTTCATACTTCACTCAAAGGAGTACTCACAATCAATATCAAAAATACCCATATAAATCAGTTAAGTACTTCACCTTAGACCAGGATATAGGTGTTTTGTTGAAAGGCTCAGTTCCAGTAAATTCTGGTGGTAATGTCTCAACAATGTGGATGTCATCCTTTAGAGTTTCAATAAAGTGCTGCCAATTGAAAAGATCTTTGAAGCCACTGCATTAAGGAAACAAAGGTAAAGATCAAGGGGAGCCAAGTCAATGAAAAAAACATCTAAAGTTATCACTTAAATCGAACAAGATAATATAGATGCAAAGCATTTGTGAATAAAACAATCATGAGCCCCTTGTTTATTCTATTGTTGCTGATTGGCATTGGGGGAAGGGGTGGAGAGGACGATGTTCGCATAAATTAGATAAATCAAATTGTGTCGCATCAACCCGTTTGAATTTTTAGATGAGGTGATTAACGGTTAGATGGCAGCAAAGGTTCTTGGTTCAAGTCTCAGTGGAACCACAGAACAAAATATTTCACATGCTTTCCACAAAGAAAGGAAAGATGAAAAGAAGATAAAAGCAATCTTCAAGAAGATAAAAGATGGCCCAATCTTTGACTGCAAACACTGTCAGTTGGATTTATTAATATCTAGTAAATTAATAGCTGCATGTTTTCATTACCACTGATTTGCCAAGTTTAGAACACTATACCCAAGTCTTTTATTTTTTGTAGCTACTTTGGCCACTCCAATGAGAGTTGAAGTAGGCTGCAGATGGTTGTTTTGCTTCAAAAGTTAAGATGACCAATGTGTACAGGTAAGGTGCACTAGCACCCATCTACCTCTGCTGCAATTCTGTTATTCATGTATGGTGGTGGCAAATTGGGTAAAGCCAGGGAACATCAGAGGAGTCCTCAATAGTTGGAATAGTGATGGTAATGCAGCAACAAAGGAGGAGAGATGGAAGAGTGTCCCAGCATGCATATGGTGGACTGCATGGAAAGAGAGAAATCAGAGGTGTTTGAAGACAAGAAGAATGGACTTCAGAGCTTCAAGATGAATTGTCTAGAGTTGTTTTATTTTTGGTGTAAACAGAATATTTTAGTCCAAGCAGAAGATATCTTGGATGTTTTAGATTATTTGTAGGAAATAGAGGTGATAGGCGGCAATATGATTAGTCTGTAATACCTTTTGAAGGGGAACTACATATTTTGGATGTAGTATACATGTGAATATATAGATTACTGCTACTATCCTCAAAAAAAAAATGTATGGTGGTGGCAAATGGGTGGGTAGAAAACAGATTGAGCAAAAACAGTCATAATTCAACCCACCCATATTTAAGCGGGTTAAAAATTAGGTTTATAAATGGGTTGGGTAAGATTGACCCATTTTATATAGGGGTTATGAAAACTTCTGTTGTTAGATTTTATACATTACCAAATATGAATTTAAGCATTATTTTTGTTAATAGCGAAACTTTGATAATAAAGTATTCTAAAAGTAGCACGTTTGCAACAATTAAAATATATCCGATGAAGGTACATCAGTGTAATGCTACTATCAAGTTAGTAATATTATAACCTTGAAGAGTCACCAAATAGGTAAACTGTTTAAAATAATATGTAGTGTTAGTATTTCTATACAATTTTCAAACTTGATGCTAGTTTTTTGACAATTTATTTAATTTTTGTACAGTTCAAATTATGATTTTAGACATTGTTACACTAAGATCAACATAATTATTTATTCAACTAGGATTAGAAAAATAGGTCTATCTTTACTAATGAGGAGTCCGCCAAAAAATTTGAATTAATGTTGAAATATGAAGAGTTGATCAAAAAGGAGGAGATCTCCGGGAGACAAAAATCAAGGGCTCTATGGCTGAAGGAAGGTGATAAGAATACTAAATTCTTTCACAAGATAGCAAATGCACATAGGAGATACAACAACGTTGATCAACTTATGATACAGGGAAAATTGAATCAAGAGCCAAGCAGAATTAAAGGGGAAATTGTTGAATACTATAAAAGGTTATATAAGGAATCATCTCAATGGAGACTTGAGTACATAAATGTGCAATGTCCTAACCTAACAGAAGAAGATAAGCAGGCTCTACAAAGCAACTTTGAGGAAAGTGAAGGGCTGAGATGTTTGAAGTTGTGTGCTTTTGACAAAGCAGCAGGTCCAGATGGTTTTACTATGGGTTCCCTTTTTTTATTAAAATATTGGGATGTGGTAAAGCAAGACATCATGGACACCTTTCAAAACTTCTATGAACATGAAGTTTTTGAGAAGAGTTCCAATGCAACTTTTATAGCTCTTATACCCAAAAAGAAAGGTGCCAAGGAGTTGAGGGACTTCAGGCCAATTGGTCTAATTGGTAGCATCTACAAACTTATCTCCAAAGTTCTGACTGAAAGGCTGAAAAGGGTGGTAGACAAGTTGGTAGACTCACAACAAATGGCTTTTGTTAAAGAGAGACAGATAATGGATGCAGTTTTGATTGCAAATGAAGCAGTTGACTCCAGAAATATCCAAAAGAAGTCAGGTGTCCTATGTGAGTTGGATATAGAGAAAGCTTATGACCATGTTAACTGGAAATACTTAGTGAAGATGTTGAATCTGATGGGTTTTGGGAAGAAATGATTGAACTGGATTAAAGCTTTGCATATCAACGGTTCGATTCTCAATACTCATTAATGGTAACTCTGCAGGTTTCTTTCAAACCCAAAGAGGTCTCAGACAAGGTGATCCCTCGTCATCTTTTTTGTTCCTGATTACTATGGAGGGTTTAAACAATTGCCAACTTGAGAGGGTGGTTAAGGGGTTTTGATGTGGCCAGAGAAGGTGCTGAGAGACTAGAAGTGACACACTTGCAATATGCAGATGATACCCTGATTTTCTGTGATGCTGAGGAGGAAGGAGGAACAACTGAAGTATCTAAGAGTGCTTCTAGTCTTATTTGAAGGTATTTCTGGTTTGCATATCAACTGGAGGAAGAGTGTGTTGTATCCCCTAAATGAAGTAAACAACATGAGTTGTTTAGCATCAATTATGGGTGGTGAAATAGAAGTTCTGCCTACTATATACTTGGGAATGCCTTTGGGGGAAAATCCAAGTCCATAGACATATGGAATAGTGTGATTAAGAAGTGTGAGAGAAATTGGCCAAGTGGAAGTCTCAGTACTTATCAAAGAGGGGTAGACTGACCCTTATTAATTCAGTACTTGATGCTTTGCCAACCTATATGATGTCCCTGTTTCCTATCCCACCAGGGGTCATTAAAAGGTTGGATCGTATCAGGAGGAATTTTTTGTGGCAAGGCAACAAAGAAAAAAAAAGCTTCCATTTGGTTAAATGGGAGGAAGTCATGACAAGCAAGGAAAATGGAGGTCTAGGAATAAAGAATCTGAAATTGCAAAGCAAGGCTCTTAGTATGAAGTGGTTGTGGAAGTATGCAAACAACAACCAGATGCTATGGAGGAAAGTAATTGGAGCTAAATATGAAGAAGAGGACAACTGGATAACTAAAGAAGTAACCACTCCTTATGGGGCTAGCCTCTGGAGGTCCATCAAAAGCTTGTGGAATGAAGTTAAAAGTAACTCAAAGGCAAAAGTAATGGATGGGAGTAAGACCAGATTTTGGAAGGACATTTCGCATGAGAAAGGCAACATGGCAGATCTCTTTCTAGACATCTACAACCTAATCATGTTTCAACAAAGCACTATAGCAGATCTATTGTCACCATAAGGATGGAATTTCACTTTCAGAAGGAACCTTAATGATTGGGAAAGTGAGAGTTGCTGAATTTTTAAACACTGTGGACACTTTCACTGGACTACAAACAGGAGAGGATAAATTGTGGCGGACAGGAGATGACAAGGGAGTGTTCAAATCAACAAATCCTACAGGTTGATGGATCAGACAGATCAATAGTGCTCAAGTTGGCCTTGGAAGCAAATATGAAAGAGCAAAATCCCTGACAAAGTCTCATTTTTTGTCTGGTCAATGGCTAAGGAAGCAGTCCTTACAACAAGACAATGTTATGAAGAGGGGGATAACCTTGTGTTCCAGGTGTTTCCTATGTGGTGAAACATCTGAGACTGTTAACCATCTATTTTTACATTGCAAGTACACCCATCATCTATGGAGAATATTCCTAAGCCTAAAAGGCATCTCCTGGACAATGCCCAGGAAGGTGGCTGAGGCATTACTATGCTGGGAGGAAGCAGGTGTACATGCTAAGGACAAAGGTAGATGGAGAGTTATCCCAAGGGCCATCTGGTGGGCTGTTTGGAAAGAAAGGAATTCAAGACGTTTTGAGAGCATAGAGAACAATGTGCAGAAGTTAAACTAAACTGCATTTTACTTTTAGTCTTTTGGTGTAATTAGTTATACTCTAATGACACTGTCTCTATTATTGATTTGCTAGACTCAATTTAGACGTAGAGAAGTGAAATCAGGAGCACACTTGTATATAAGGTTATACTACAACCCATGTACTATTTTGTGATATAATGCAAAGTTACCAAGTACCAAAAAAAAAGTAGGGTCTATGTTTTAGGATGCAGATAGCAAAAAGCTACGGATAATTGCTTCAGAAGGTGGAGTATGACACATGGACATGTATGTATCCTCAAAGAGCTAATAATGGCATATATTTCCTATAAAACATGCCAGTGCAAACTATTTTTAAAGTTAAAGAAAAGACTTCTTAAAAAGTACTGGAGCAAACTCGGGAAAAACAACTGACGCAAAGGCCTCAAAAATCTCAAGAGTGACGCACACTAATTAAATCTTAACTAGTTACCTATGCAGCTGTGAGTGATTTAGCTGCAGACAACCCAAATCAGACCTGTGACTGACCAATTTTGCACAGTTTAAATATGGGTTGAACCCAAACTTCACTCATTATCAATGTCACTCACTCAACCTATTAAATATGGGCAGGTAAGTGAAAATTGGCTTCATTTTGCCATCACTATTTCATCCACATAACTTTTTAAGAAGTCTCCATGTGGCTAAAGACGCCTCCACAATCTTAAGAGATGATTGGATGCGCTCGTTGTAGCTAAGACTCAAAATTCTGGAGGGACCCACCAGCTCCTTTGAAGAAAATCATATATTTCCCCATCTTACGAGTCTTCCTTTTCTTTTCTTTTCTTTTTTGAGAAGGTGACTCTTCCTCTTATTTTCCCTTTCTTTTCTGCTTTTCTTCAATATTTGTTATATTTTCCTTTTCATTTTCCGTTTTCTAATCTTATTTCTTACGTAAAACTGACCTTACTCTATCTCTCTTTCTTTTTTATTTGATACCAAAAAATCTATTTGCAGTCAACTCCTAGGATCAACCGCAACCTTCGAAACTCGAGAATGATGGGTCTGCCCCTCTACCCTTTTAAACTCAAAAACTAGGCTTGTTTGTCGGACGTAGGCTACGAATTTGTGACCTAAGCCTCAAATCCTCTACCTTTGCCAAGTGAGTTAAGCCCTAAGCTACGCCTTACGATAACTACACCTCATTTACAAATATATTGGGATCGATTGGGAGTTTGGTGGGCATCGAGGGGATTCATGGTGGAATGGGGACGTCCAAGGAAAAGTGGAAGCCAAGAAGGTGGCATGTGCGAAGTTGGTGGAGAGAAGGATGAGGAGGAGAAGTGGACGAATAAGGAAGGGGATGGTGTGGAAGGAGGCAAAGTTAGCAGTTACGGCGAGAAAAATAGCAACTTTTGAATGCTTATGTGTAGAACTAACTTGGATCTTATCGATCTATGCCCTTTTGGTCTATGGGGTATCCCCCTTTTCCGCTTTTCTTTCTTTCATCTTCCTAATTCCAGAGGACAAAAGCGGAGATAAGAAGCTTCACAGGATAGCTAAGATGAGGGAGAGGAGGGATCGAGACCTGGACCTAGTGAAGTGCATCAAGATGAAGATGGAAAAGTATTGGTAGATGAGGCACTTATTAGACGGAGATGATAGTCTTATTCCCTAAACTATTGAACGAAAAAAGGGACGGAGATTGGAGCACTTCGGGAGGTGTTGTGGTTTTAGGTATTGTAGGTGTATAAAGATTGAGGAGGTTAAAGGTGTTATTCATTTGGATGCGTAGGGGGAGAGCAACTGGGCCAAATGAGATACCAGTGGAATTTTGGATGAGCGCAGATACATGGAATGGTTGACTAGTTGTTTAATATTAAGCTAGCTTACTTTGAAGACGGCAAAGATGCCAGAAAAATGCAAGTGGCGTATGACGATCCCGTTGTACAAGAACAAAAGTGACATTTAGAATTGCAACGACTATAAGGGCATCAAGTTGTTAAGCCACACAATGGAAGTTAGGAGAGGGTGGTAGAGATGAGGGTGAGGAGGAGCATATCTATTTTCGAGAACCGGTTCGGATTCATGTCAGAGAGTTCAAGACTAGTAGAGAATATAGCGAGAGGAAAAGGGCCCTTCACATGGTGTTCATCTATCTAGAAAAGGCTTATGACAGAGTTCTGAGGGAAGTTTTTTTTTAAGTAAAGGTAACTTTGTTTTAACAAAAAACTCATCAACAAAGAATGATGAGTATCATTTTACGATCCACACATGGTGTGTGCACTTTCCTCAGTGAGGACTACCCAACAAAAAAACTTTACAAGTTACCTATGAAGTCAACTATGTCTATTATATCGCCTACCATATCTTGTTTACACCAAAAATAAAGTAAACTAAGGCATTGGATTCTAGTCTCCTGGTTGTTGGTCCCTTTGCCTTCAAAACATCTTAAATTTCTCTCCTTCCACAATGTTCACCCATCACAAGCTGGAATGGATCTCCTCCAATCTCCATTGGCATCTCTGCTGCCAATATCTTTCCAGCTAGGAATGGGTGTTTGGTCAGTTCGGTTCGGTTTTTCGGTTTTCGGTTTGGTAAAAATGTGAAACCAAACCAAATTGAAATAAATTTGGTTTGATTCAGTTATCACAATTTCGGTTCGATTTTCGGTTTAACCAAATTTAATAAACAATGATACATTTTCAAAATTCAATCACTCTTGTTCAATTTCTTCAACCTCTCAAGTTCTTACAACTTACTACAAGTCACATCCAATTCTACTGCTTTGCAAATGTTTTGGCAGTTCAAGAAAAGCTCAAAAATAGTTAGCAGTTCCCCTTCACAGAACACATGGAGAATAGTATCAATAGAGCAACAAGATCATCTAGATGCCATTTGATTTCAAAGCTTAGCAATCACCTCCTCTAAAAGGAATTTTCTTTAACAACCTCCGCATCAGGAATTAGAATTTGAAAGGAATTGAATTGTGCCATGCTCAACAACAGATTTTTATCATTTCTATGCATAGTAATCTACTAGGCAGAACGCAGAAGCATTAGACATCTTGCAAGTATCAACTTGCAATTTCTATGCATAGTAATCGAATGTTGACTGCTACACGATGGCCACCGCAGTCTCTCAGTGAAGTTCTAAGTGTGAGATACAAACTTAGCCGACTAAGAAGAGACAGTGAGCTCAGATGAGAGTTGAGAGTTGTGAACTAACGCTGGACGCGATGAGCACTGACCAGTCACCACTCACCAGTGGCCTACGACTCTGCGAGACAATGACCGAAGCACTGAGCAGCGGCCCGCGAGGTGGTTGAGAACACTGAGCAGCGCTGCTTGCGAGCACTCAGCACTGCAATGAGCGGCATACTAGCCTGAGAAGTGAGAACTGAGCAGCGGGCAGTGGCTGCGCGACATCATCTGCGGTTTACTGTGTTTAGGTGACTGCACCTTGTTGTTATTGTTACGGTTCCTTGCATATATGCTCTGCACTACTTTGCTATTAGTTGTCATGTTTTCTTTTTCATTACTACTTTGATTTGCTTGAGCCGAGGTTTTTAAGGAAATAGTCTCTCTCCCTTAGAGAGGTAGTGGTAAGGTCTGCATACACTCTACCCTCTCCAGACCCACTTTGTGAGATTTCACTAGGTTTGTTGTTGTTGTAGTAACAATTCCTTTTTAAGGATGCTTTGTCATGCGTTCTTTAGCATTTTTTCTAGGCTTCTTCACTCCCACTGATTTTGTTTTTTGAACTGCTTTGTAAATGTGTTTACTTGAGCCGAAGGTCTATCAAAAACAAACCTCTCTATCTTCCAAGGTAGGGGGTAAAGTTTGTGTACACCCAACCCTCCCAAGATGCCACTTGTGGGATAACATTGGGTATGTTGTTGTAATAATAGTAATATTAGAAGTTCTCTAACAAGTCTAAAACCTATCCTCAAATAGCAGTTATCCCTATATGGATCATTTTCTTCATTATGCCCTATTTTTAGCTAATTCTGCATTGGTACGAACCATTTCTAGGACTTTCGAGACAAGTTGCTTCCATGGGAATACATCTTACTCTATCTATTTTATCCACAATCAAGCTTTTCATCTATTAATTGATATTTTTTATCATAAATTGTGTTCTGCGCCATTCTTTTGGTGTAGAACAAACAATCTGTCATTTCAAATTTTTCCATGGAGGAATTGAATTTGCCTCAAGAAGAAAATAAAACGCCATATATTATGCATGTAGAAGAGAATGTGGGAAAGAGAAATATTTGAGTACTGGTAAGTTTGGTTTGTTATATTGTAACTTTTATTTGAATGGTGTTGTTTTGAGTATAGTTTTATCTGAATATAGTAGAACTGATTTGAATACTTGAATGAAGAATCAAAAATCGGGGATATATGTTATTTCGATTTTGTGTGTGAAATATTTAAGAGATATAGAGAAACTGGGTATGAATTTAACTGATTTTGTTGCAAGTAAAGTTTTTAAAAGAAGAGAGAGAAATTGATGGTATAAATGGTTGAAATTGGACCTGCGGGTATAATTAAAACAAAATCCCTTTAAAAAGGTGGGAATTAGCATTTTTCCTATGATGGTGGTATACAATGGAATTTCAGTTTAAAAGTTGGATTTAAGAACCTAATATGGGCAGCGAGTGGAATTTAAATACACTTCTGTCATATTGTGTTAAGTGGCTTCCCTTATGGTATACTGGGTACTGGGTAGATTTCTCAATAACATATTGCACACACAATTGTTACCCAACAAAAAGAGAAAAGTAGCAGCCCAAGGATGAGACTCTTTCAACTGCCTCAACGTCTTGTATCTTAAAGGAGATCCTCCAAAATCGAATTGTGATGCCTCAGTTAACATTTCTTTCTTACCACTTCTATTTTAAGAATCCCGAACCCGAAGTGTCATCACTACTAGCCAACTGATTTCTAGGCTAATAAACCTGTAAGAAAATTGAGTATTAGGCCCGTTCTTTACAATCTTCCTTTGAAGGAGGATTTTTCCATCATTGCATCATTCATAAATCATGCTATCTAACTCTAGATACTCAACATGCATCCGAAACTGATTTATCAGTCTCAGCCCTGGAGAGATGCTTCCATTCATCAAGTAACAAGACACTCTTTCTCTTATCGTGAGCATAATTGTGTAACGTATATCAAGAAAAGGTTCCATAAAGAATACCATTCGCAGTCAATTATTGGTAATGTAACTGCAAAAATCAGATTACATTGTGGGCTTGAACAACACTAACCTCGTTTGTTTATTGGTCATAGGATCACAGAAAAGAATGACTACCGCTTTGTCTTTAACCTAACATGACCCTCTTAAAGACCATCAGACGGTGGATTCACCCATTCTACCTCATTTCTCCTTCAATGATTACTTTGAGAACAAGGGAACAAACTTAAAGTATTATAACATGACTCTCTTAAATACACCTTTTATGTTTTTGATGTCAATAAAAAAAAAAAAGAGATCTTCCTTCACTTAATTGTTTTTCTTCCCTTCTCCCAGATATATCTTGAAAGTTTCTCTCAAAGCTAGACGCATGAATTTGTTAGCACATAAGTGCTGCAACACGGGACCACCATCAACCATGTAAATGAGAAACTAAGAATCATCTAATGACTAAAGCTTCCCCTTCAACATCTACTAATGCACCTGCCAAAGGTCATCTATTTACTTTAGAATCCCAGATTCTCATTTTTCTCCATACCTAAGTTGCTCGGACTCGGGTGCAGGTGTCCGATACGGGTGCGGATCAAGAGGTCGGATCCTTCGTGATTTAATTTTTAAGATTCAGGGATATGGATCCATGTATGGATACGGGTGCGGGGATTCGCCTAAAAATAATTGAAACATCTAAAAATAGAGTTATAAAACCTAAATTATGAGATATTATGTGGAGAACTTGAGGAGAATTCTGGAAGGAGAATAAAGGAAAAGGAGTGACATAGAAATTTCTATATAAAAGGTATTCTATTTTCTACAATTTCACCTTAGCTTTTGTATTGATTAGAAAAATCATTAAAACTATCCACTTTCCCCATCGATTTTGGTCAAATTACCCAAAATTGGTTGACCAAATCGGACACAGATCCCACACCCATGTCGTGTCGACACGGGTGCGGCATCAAAAGTGAAGAGTCCGAGCAACTTAGCTCCAGACATATGAGACTGCGAACTTCATAAATAGAAGCACCTGTAACCAGAGTCCCGAACTTAGGACTCTATGTTGTTCTTTGATGCTAGACTTTTTGTCCATTCACAAGGGGCCCATATTTCCATAGTTTTGAGCTCTACATATGGATAATGATCTTTATAAGTTTTATACAAGAATGGGTCTACTAAGTAGGGTGCAGTCAGTACACATTACACAAAAGGATCAACAAGAAACTACTAAGGTGAAAAACAATCCAACACACATGATACATATAATTTTGGTTATTCAAACTAACTAAAGTATGTGCCGTGGGTGGTGGGTTTCTTCCATAACATTTGCCTATCAAACTAACCATTTCATAATGAATATGATTTCAATGAAGTGGTAAAAGCAGAGCACCTTTCATCCGCCCAGTAGGATGTATGATCAAGAGAAGGAAGTACAAGTGTTGCCTTCATGATTTTAGCAACAGCTACCATATCACAGATCTGCATTCTAGAATTATCTGTTCATCAGATGGAGATAATAGGAATCTTTAATAAAAGGAATTGAAGCGTGAAACCTATAACAACCAGACCCCAAATCTCCTCTGATTTAAGCCACCATTTGCATTTATCAGAAGGTAACCATTTGTCTTTGCATCTACAACTGCCAAAGAAAGCAAAAAGGATGAGGGTAAGGTAAAAGCAGTTAATAGGCTGAATAAAAGCGAATTTCAGTTGTTCAGGTGTTTACGTTTCTGACTCTTTGTCCGCTCAATGCACTGAGTGAAATTTTCACTATTAGGCTTCAACCATATTTCTGAAAACTGAAAAGGGAAAAAGAGAACAACATTTAGAAGTGTTACTTCCTTTAGCACTAACAAGCTGGAAGATTTGTGATAGAACTTACATCTAGCATGCTATTCTGGTTACCAACAACACCCGATGCAACCATATTTAGAGTCTGTTCCAAATGATTCCGTTCTCCACTATGTTTGGTATCTCCTTCCATATGTCTATAGGCATGAGTGCTTTGATCCCTTAGACTTAGCTGACTGACCAGTGAGTCATATGAATCCTGTTGGGCAATGTCGAACATTTGAAAAAACATAACTTTACTGATGCAACTAGTCTTGATATTAGTAGAGTGCAGAACAGCAAAATTACTAATAGCAGAACAGCAAAATCATTAGTTGCATTTTCAAAACAGAGACTTGGCTAACAAAGAAACTCGTGATTAAAATCTAACACAACCCAAAGCTATCTATCTGCCTATCTCATCATTTTCCTTCGTATTCTATGTAACATATGTTTTATTTTACATGTTTCACCTAAAGCCTGATAGTTGCATCAAAGACGATACACACTGTTGAGTCACATCCCCACTGTCTTTGTTGCGAAAATTCGTAGGAATCATGTAATGGATACATTCAGGACCATATCATGTGAACAACCAACTAGATTGAAGGTTTACTACAGGCAAGCATACTATTAATAGCCAAAAAAAGTCGACCACTACTGAGAAGCAAATACCTCAAGAAGAACAGAAAGTGTTGCAGTTAATATTTAATCTTTCAAAACTAAGTGTTAAATTAAGCTCCAATTGATCTTGAAAAACACCCAAAAACAAACCAAATTTGAAGGAAAAACAAATGAACACGGATGGGAGTGAAGAATTCCATTTCTAGAACTACAAAATAACCTGACTGTACGCAACTCTTTCAATAGCAGATCCAAACCATCCATAGGCACAAAACTTGAGAACACCCATAAACAAGCAGAACCCGCAGAACACCAAGAACATCCAGTGCCCCAACTTCTTCCTTCCTTTCAATTCCAATCCAAACCCAAAATCCACAGTCAAAGATTCCAATTTTTTCCTCAAATGCACCCTTTGGATAACATTACTCAAATGGGTATGCTTCTTTTCTCCTAAAATCTCATACCCATCAGCAATATTCGCATTGGTTTCAGATCTGGGTGAGTTAAGCGGTACATCAATCTCATGATGAGTATTCAAAGTAGCAGTACTACTACTACTACTACCAGTATTTTGGGCGTTTTGGTTAGTATTATTGGTCCTCTTAAAAGAATGAGCTCTTCGAGTCATTGGTCCAGAGAATCGTGGACTATTGACCCGCTGTGGAACGCCATCTGTGGCGGTGGAGTGGTGGTGGCTATGGTGGTTGTTATGATGATGACCCATTTCGTATTAACGAACAATATGAATAAATTAGCTGTAGTTGTACGTGGTAACTCGTATGAATTGGCCAGAAAGTGTGGATCCAGATGGGTGAAGTGATATTATTGAAGATGAATAGGCATTAATGGAGAGAAAGTGGAAGAGATAGAAGAAAGCATACAGTAAAAAGGAAGGGAGAGTTCAATCATTGTTTCTACATTTAAATCTTCCCCCCATGGAAAGTTGCCTACCGGAGCCGCCATTTTCAACTACCTGTACACGCGGATGAATGAATACATCATCATCCCCTCACTCGTTTTCTTACCCCTTGTTTGGACGATTCTTTAGCGGTGTTTAACTAATTTAAATTCATGTCAGATGATTCATGCCGAATAGATTTACCAATGTTTTTTTTTACTTTACTTATTCTGTTGTAATAATTAATACTTAGTAGTTTAAGTAATACACTTAGGGATCGTTTGGTACAAAACTTTATAACACAGAGAATAGTAATACATGGATTAGTAGCGTACAGATTAGTAATAGAGAATTTATTTTTATTAAGTGTTTGGTTCATTGTTTCCCACATCATCTTGTGTTTGAATTAAACTCTTTAAAAATCTTCGTTTCAATTATACCCTTGAATTATTATGTAATTGGGTCAAAGTAGATAATTGTCGGATAATATTATTTTTTATGGTCTTCTAACTAGTTATGGGAAGAACAATTTTGTTGTCATGTTTGCTATTTTTTACACTTGAATTATTTGAGGATAAATAATTGTCATCTTTATAAATTAATCACTCACAACATGTCAATTTTCAATTTAAAAAAGATAAACCATTTACTTTTAAAATCGAAAAGATGGTTAACAATGGTAAAATTGAATAAACCATCTACATTTACACATAAAAATTGCAAGTTATAATTTTAATATGTATATAATTTTTTAAATAGTTCAAAATACAAATAGATAGAAAACTACACAAATATATATACATATATATATATATATATATATATATATATATATATATATAAATCGCAAACATCATGT
>JAJONY010019823.1:0-29466 GCA_029582405.1 Solanum gandarillasii | reverse complement strand
AAATCAATAATGATTCATATAAGCTAAATTTTATAAGGATAATAATAAGGCCAAAGAATTTGAATTATTAACTCTTTTGAAGCTCATCTTTTTTATTAAAAATGACTTGCTTGTCCTGAAACAATCTGAATCAAAAGTGAAATCGCAATTCATTGAGCCTTTCGATATAATGAAATAAAAAGTCTTGAGGATGTCATATTCTAGGAATTTAAACAATGTAATTGAATAATTTTTTTTTGCGGGTTAAGAACTCCTTCTCACACCCCTTCTTCAAACTCCAAATCATTTTTTCTGAAAGAGATCGCTTCTGAATTAAAAGTGAAATCACAATTCATTGAGCCTTTTGATGTAATCAAATAAAAACTCTTGAGGATGTCATATTCTAGGAGTTTAAACAATGTAATTGGATAATTTTTTTTTGCGGGTTAAGAACTCCTTCTCACACCCCTTCTTCAAACTCCGAATCATTTTTTCTCAAAGAGATCGCTGATATAGGATAGAATAAGAATCGTTAGCATCATCATTCCTCAATTAGGGTCACTAGAAGCAACGTTCTTTTTGATTGCCAATTCAACTATAATTTTTTCGTCCGTGAAAATACATTCCATCAAAATGCATTCTACTTCTAATAAGCCATGAACTAGATCACAATATTTACAACGAATTCACCTGACATATTTTCATTTTTTTTCAATAAGTTCAAATTTAGTTGATCTCTGATACACAATAATAACGTATAATTAATGGTTAAAAGAACACCGAAACTATCACGTTTTCATCCATTTCATATCTCAAGTATGATTTATTGGTATTGAAATACATCTCGATAATAAATTAATATACACAAAATAAAAAAAACACAACTCATTAAAAAGACAATTTAGATATGTTTTTGACCCTCCAAACACAAAATCCTTTCCATTAAAACCTATCAACGGTCCTTTGCTTTTCCTTTCCTTCGTCTTTTTTGCCAAAATTACCGTAAGGTTGCGGTTAGCTCTTCAAAATTTTCTTAGAGCGAAAATGCAGAGCACTCAAGCCAAGTATATTTCCCTTTTACCAAATTCAATTCGAAAAACCAGTGATTTTTCTTCAAGAAATCTTGCAGTGAACCATTCCGATCCATTTTCCAGAAATGGAGTTCTTCCCCATTTGCATTTGCATTTGCAGAAACCGATTGTATCAGCTTGGAAAAAGAAAAGGCCATCTGGGTCTGTTAGATCAACGAAAATCATGCTAGAATCAGCTTACTTCATTGCTTCAAAGCTCAAGCTTTTGCCAGAGCCATTGGATTCTATTTTAAGGGAATTTGGAGGTGGAAATGGTGGAGGTGGAGGTGGTGGGTTTAGTTTCGGGTCGGGTGGTTTTGATGGGTGGGGAAGAAGAAAAAGTAGAAAGAAGATGAATTGGGGATTTGGGGTTGTGTTTTTTGCAATTCTTGGTGTTGGGTTGTGGTTGATTTTGATGAAAAGATTGGAAATTGATGTGTTTTTGGGGGGTTTGGGTTTAACCCTTTTTGGGTTTTCTGTTAATGTGTGGAAAAGAGGGGTTTTGGATTGGGCATTAGGGTTTTGTTGTTGTGCTGCATTGGTAGGTTTGTTGTTGAAAGAAGATTTGCAGAAATGGGTTAGTTTTCTTGGTAACATAAAGATTGCTAGAAGAAAAAGGAAAAGAAGACTCTTTTAACTAAAGAATTTTGTAGTAAAATGATGTTTTGTGATACATTATATATAGTTTGTGTTCTTTTGTAGGAATTGGTAGAATGTGTATTTTCTTTGTTGTTTCTTTTCCCTCATAGAGATTTCACATCATATGTACCATTTTTGGTTTTGAGTACATCAAAAGATGATTGGATTGATTGCTTAAGTTTTTCTTTTCAATTATACGAAATGCAAGGTTTAGTTTTGATTGCGATTTCCTCATATGTGTGAACAAGCAGATGTAATCTAGAGCTCAAACATTTCGTTCATTTGTCTAATATCATGAAGTATCCTTATTAGTTGAACTATTATCAATGTGATGGGTCTATCGGAGATAGAAGGGCTATTATCAATGTGATGGGTGTATCTGTATCGGAAATAGCCCCTCTATCTCTCAAGATATGGGTAAGGTTTGTGTATACACTACCCTCCCCAGGCCTGACTTGTGGGATTACGTTGGTATGTTATTGTCTGTGTGATGCTTTGGTAGAAAAACTGGCCAATGACCCCTTAATGTGTGTCTATACACCTCATGATGAAAGCATTCAATCTTTTCTCTGAGGTTTCTGGTTTTCATGCTAATATGGACAAGAGCTCACTGTATGTTACTGGTGTGAGTGATGAGTTTAAGCCGTAGTTACTACAAGAATTGAATTTCACTAGGGGAGAAATGCCCTTTAAAGTATCTAGGGGTACCGTTATCCTCAAAGAAGCTTACTGTTCAACAATACTTGCCTATTATCGATAGTATTATCTCTAGAATCAGTAGCTAGACCACTAAGTTTCTTTCATATAGTGGCAGACTTCAATTGATCAAGAGTGTGCTTTTTGAGATTCAAGCATACTGGGTCTCAGGTCTTCCTTCTGTGTAAACAGATCCTCACCAAAGTGACAACATACTGGGTCTCAAGTCTTCCTTCTGCGTAAACAGATCCTCACCAAAGTTACAACCATTTGCAAACCATTTTCAAGGAATGCCTTGTTCTCATGAAATGTGTTGTGTATAACCTTAGACCTTGGTTTTAGCTTGTCAAGCTCTTGCACAACCTTAGCATAACAGAGACAACCAAGTACTCTTAAATGTGAGACACAAGGTTTTTTTGTTGTAAAACACCTCATATGGAGACCTATATTGCAACACTGAAATAGGTAATCTATTGATTAAATGTACATCAGCTAAAAGACACAGACCCCAAAACCTGATAGTTATCTCAACTTGAAATCTGATTGCCATTGTTACTTCTAGCAAATGTGTGTGTTTTCTCTTAGCCACCCCAGTTTGCTGAGGGGGTATAGGCACAATTGGTCTAATGAACTATGCCAAGACTACATCTTGTGCCACAAATCTACATCTTCAGATATCCCATAGATGTTGTCTTCTTTTACTGCAAGAGCACATCCACTATTTTGATGCTGAACATTTGTATTTCCAGTTAGGATATATAGTCCATTTTCCTCTCTACCAATCTCTCTCACCCTTCGATCCTAAAAGAGGCAAAAATCAGGAAAGAAACTCACTGAGCACCCGAGTTCTTTTGTTAGTTTCGACACAAACATCAGATAAACTTGAATTGGGGAAAATGCAATACATTGGACAAAGAGGTCCTTGTAGAAACATTACTAGATCCATTAGGTAAATAAACTTTCTTGGACACTACTGTAGGCTTCTATAATAGGCTTCAACTACTACACCATTATTTTCCTTTGTATTCTGACCAGTCCCTTCAGTCACAACATTATATGTATCAACCATGCTATCACACTGATCACGCCCTTGAAAGTGACTGTCAAATATCACATTATGAGCCCAAGCACCTGAGTTGTACCAATTAACTCCAACCTGAACTCCTTTTCTTTTTGAACTTCTTGTAGTCTTGTGGATATCCCACTAATTTGTAACACACCTCCTTTGTGTGCCCTTTCATTTTACAAAACTCATACTGAAGATTTAAATTCTTCTTGTACCATGAAGGACCACTTCAAGAGAACATGACCATATCAAAATTACTGCTCCCAGTAGACGCAGGATTTGCCCCTAAAATTCCAGAATTTGCAACTATAAACTTCTGTCTTTCATCACGATTACCATAGGCTTGGTTAATTGAGGGCATAGGACTCATAGGACCTCCGAATTGAGTTAGGGAACCATCACGTATACTCATACCATTTTTTTCGCGCCCATTTCCGCATCTACAGGTCCTTTTTTAGGAATCACGCAAATTTCTCAATTTTTCGTGTATATTAGTCCATGGATCTGGCGCCCGTACCACCCAAATATTTTTTCTCAAATTTTTTTATGAGAACCTCCGTATTGAGTTGGAGGACCATCACGTATACTCATACCATTTTGTTCGTGCTTATTTCTGCATCTACATGCCCTTTTTTAGGAATCGCGCAAATTCCTCAATTTTTTGTGTGTATTAGCCTATGGATCTGACACTCAGAACACCCAAAATTTTTTTCTCAAAAAACTTTATGAGGACCTCTGTATTGAGTTGGAGAACCATCACGTATACTCACACATTTTTTTTCACGCCCATTTCCGCATCAAAAGGCCATTTTTTAGGAATCGCACAAATACCTCAATTTTTCGTGTATATTAGCTAATGGATCAGGCGCTCGGAGCACCCAAATTTTTTTTCTCAAAAAACTTTATGAGGACCTCCGTATTGAGTTGGGGAGCCATCACATATACTTACACAATTTTTTTCGCGCCTATTTCTGCATCTACAAGCCCTTTTTTAGGAATCACACAAATTCCTCAAATTTTCCATGGATTTGGCGCCCGGAGCACCCAAATATTTTTCTCAATTTTTTTTATGAGGTCCTCCATATTGAGTTGGGGAACTATCACGTATGCCCACACCATTTTTTTGCGCCCATTTCCGCATCTACATGCCTTTTTTTAGGAATCACGCAAATTCTTCAATTTTTCGTGTATATTAGCCCATTGATCTAGCGCCCGGAGCACCGACAATATTTTTCTCAAAAAATTACTTTATGAGAACCTCTGTATTGAGTTGGGGAGCCATCACGTATACTCACACCATTTTGTTCGCGCCCATTTTCGCATCTACATGCCCATTTTTAGCAATCGCCCAAATTCCTCAATTTTTCGTTTGTATTAGTCCATGTATATGGCGTCCGAAGCACCCCAATTTTTTTTCACAAAAACCTTTATGAGGACTTCTGTATTGAGTTGGGGGACCATCACGTATACACACACCATTTTTTTTGTGCTCATTTTCGCAATTACAGGTCCTTTTTTAGGAATCACACAAATTTCTTAATTTTTCGTGTGTATTAGCCCATGGATCTGGCGCCTGGAACACCTTAAAATTGTTTTCTCAAAAAACTTTATGAGGAATTCCATATTGAGTTCGAAAATTATCACGTATACTGAAAACATTTGTTTTGCACCCATTTCGCATCTACAAGCCTTTTTTAGGAATCACACAAATTCCTCATTTTTTTCGTATGTATTAGCCCATGGATCTGGCGCCTGGAGCACCCAATTTTTTTCCACAAAAACCTTTATGAGGACCTCCATATTGAGTTGGGGACCATCACGTATACTCACACCATTTTTTTCGCGCCCATTTCTGCATCTACAGGCTCTTTTTTAGGAATTGCGTAAATTCCTCATTTTTCGTGGGTATTAGCCCACGGATCTGGCGCCCGGAGCACCCAAAATTTTTTTCTCAAAAAAAACTTTATGAGGACCTCCGTATTGAGTTGGGGAACCATCACGTATACTCACAACATTTTTTTTGTACTCATTTCTGCATCATCGGGCCCTTTTTTAGGAATCTTACAAATTCCTCAATTTTTTGTGTATATTAGCTCATTGAGTTGGCGCCCGGAGCAATCAAATTTTTATTTTTCATGTATATTAGCCCATTGATCTGGCGTCCGGAGCAACCAAATTTTTTTCTCAAAAAACTTTATGAGGACCTCCGTATTTAATTGGGGAACCATCATGTACACCCAAACCATATTTTTGTGCCCATTTTCGCATCTACACGCCAATTTTTAGGAATTGCACAAATTCCTCAATTTTTCGTGTTTATTAGCCCCATTGATCTGGCGCCCGAAGCATTGAAAATATATTTCTCAAAAAACTTTATGAGGTCCTCCGTATTGAGTTGGGGAGTCATCACGTATACTCACTCCATTTTGTTCGCACCCATTTCCGCATCTATTTGTCCTTTTTTTGAAATCGCTCAAATTCCTCAATTTTTTTTGTGTATTCGCCGACGGATCTGACACCCGGAACACCCAAAAATGTTTTCTCAAAATACTTTATGAGTACCTTTGTATTGAGTTGGGGGACCATCACGTATACTCACACCATTTTCTTCACGCCCATTTTCGCATCTTCATGCCCTTTTTAGGAAGTGCGCAAATTCCTCAATTTTTCATTTGTATTAGCCCATTGATCTGGCGCACGAAACACCCAAATTTTTTTCTCTAAAAAATCTTTATAAGGACCTCCTTATTGGGTTGGGGGACGATCACATATACTCACACCATTTTTTTCACGTTTATTTCTGCATCTACAAGCACTTTTTTAGGAATCGCGAAAATTTCTCAGTTTTTCGCGTGTATAATGCCCATGGATTAGCCGCCTAGAGCACCCAAATTGTTTTTCTCATAAACTTTACGAAGACCTCTATATTGAGTTGGGGGACCAACACGTATACTCACACCATTTTTTTCGCTCCCATTTCCGCATCTACATGCCCTATTTTTGGAATCGCATAAATTTCTCAATTTTACGTGTGTATTAGCCCACGAATCTGGAGTCCGAAGCAGTTAAATTTGTTTTCTAAAACTTTATGAGGTCCTCCGTATTGAGTTGGGGGACCACTACGTATACACACACCATTATTTTCGCTCCCATTTCCGCATCTATATGCTCTTTTTTAGGAATCGCGCAAATTTCTCAATTTTTCGTGTGTATTAACTCATGGATCTGGCACTCGGAGCACTTGAAAATATTTTCTGAAAATAACTTTATGAGGACCTCCGTATTGAGTTGGGGGACCATCACGTATACTCACATTATTTTTTTCACGCCAATTTTTGCATCTCCATGCCCTTTTATAGAAATCACGTAAATTTCTCTATTTTTCGTGTGTATTATCCCACGGATCTGGCGTCCGGAGCCCCGAATTTTTTTCCCTAAAAACTTTATGAGGTCCTCCGTATTGAGTTGGGGGACCATCACGTATACTCACACCATTTTCTTCGAAATATATTATATTGGTCACTTTCTTTGCTGACAAACATTTTCTCAAACTTCCATTAAAAATCAATTTAAGTCGTATACCAAATGGAACAAATGGTAGGCCTAATTAATGTTGCTAAGGCTTGGTGCCCATCTCCTCCACTTCGGAAATATATATATATATATATATATCTCCCATTTCCGCATCTACATGCACTTATTTAGGAATCGTGTAAATTTCCTAATTTTTCGGGTGTAATGCCTATGGATCTGGCGCCCGGAGTACCCAAAATTGTTTTCTCAAAAAACTTTATGAGGACCTTCTTACTTAGTTGGGAGACCATCACATATGGTCACACCATTTATTTTGCACCCATTTCCGTATCTACATACCATATTTATGAATCGCGCAAATTCATCAATTTTTCGTGTGTATTTTCCCAAGGATCTGGCGCTCGGAGCACCTAAAATTTATTTCTCAAAAAACTTTATGAGGACTTCCGTTTTGAGTTGGGGAACCATCACACATAATCACAATATTTTTTTTGCTCCCGTTTCCTTATCTATATGCCATTTTCTAGGAATCACGCATATTTCTCTATTTTTTGTGTGTATCAGCCCATAAATCTGGCGCCCGGAGCACCCTAATTTTTTTTCTCAAAAAACTTTATAAAGACCTCCATATTGAGTTGGTGAACCATCATATATATTCACACCATTTTTTTTGCACCCATTTCCGCATCTAGAAGCCCTTTTTTAGGAATCCCGCAAAATCCCTAATTTTTCGTGTGTATTAGTCCATGGATCTAATGCCCGAAGCACCCTAAATTTTTTACTCAAAAAACTTTATGAGGACCTCCGTATTGAGTTGGATAACCATCACGTATACTCACACTATTTTTTTCGCAACTATTTCCACATTTTCAGGCCCTTTTTTGAGAATCGCGCAAATTACTTAATTTTTCGTATTTATTAGCCAATAGATCTTGCGCCCAGAGCACCCTAATTTTTTCGCTCCCATTTCCGCATCTACAAGCCGTTTTCTACAAATCGCACAAATTCCTTATTTTCATGTGTATTATCCCATGAATCTTGAGCCCGGAGCACCCAAATATGCTTTATCAAAAAACTTTATGAGGACCTCCGTATTGAGTTAGGGGCACATCACGTATACTCACGCCATTTTTTTTGCAACCATTTCCGCATATACATGCCCATATTTTAGGAATCGCGCAAATTTCTCAATTTTTCGTGTGTATTAGCCCATAGATTTGGCGCCCAGAGCACCTAAACTTTTTTTCTCAAAAAACTTTATAAGGACCGCCGTACTGAGTTGGGAACCATTAGGTGTACTCACGCCATTTTTTTCGCGCCCATTTCCGCATCTACGTGCCCTTTTTAAGGAATCGCGCAAGTTGCACAATATTTTGTGTGTAATAGCCCATTGATCTGGCGCCCGAAAAATCCAAAAATGTTTTCTCAAAAAAAATTATGAGGATCTTCGAATTAAGTCAAGGAACCATCATGTATAATCACACAACTTTTTTTGCGCCCATTTCCGTATCTACATGCCCTTTTTTAGGAATCGCGCACATTTCTCAATTTTTCGTGTGTATTAGCCCATGGATTTGGCATCGGGAGCACCCAAATTTTTTTTCTCAAAAAATATTATGAGGACCTGCGTATTGAGTTGGAAGAACATCACGTATACTCACGTCATTTTTTCGCGTCCATTTCCATATCTACGGGACCCATTTTAGGAATTGCGCAATTTCCTTAAGGATCTGGCCATCCAAAAATTTTTTCGCAAAAACATTATGAGGACCTCCGTATTGAGTTGGGGGACCATCACGTATACTCACATTATTTTTTTGCTCCCATTTCAGCATTTACAGGACGATTTTTTAGGAATTGCACAAATCCTTCAATTTTTCGTGTGTATTAGCCCGTAGATTTGGCACCCATATCACCTAATTTTTCTCTCTCAAAAAGCTTTATGAGGATCTTTGTATATTGAGTAGGAAAACCATCACGTATATTTACACCATTTTTTTCACACCCATTTCCGCATCTACAGACCTTATTTTGTGAATCGCACAAAATCCTCAATTTTGCGTCTGTATTAGCCTATTGATCTGGCGCCCAGATCACCCAATTATTTTTCTCAAAAAACATTATGGGAATCTTTGTATTGAATTGGGGTATCATCACGTATACTCACACAATTTTTTTCACGCCCATTTTTGAATATACATACCCTTTTTTGGGAATCACACAAATTTCTCAATTTTTTGTGTGTATTAGCCTATAGATCTGGCGCCTAAAGCACCCAGTTTTTTTCCCTCAAAAAGCTTTATGAGGACCTTTGTATTGAGTAAGGTAACCATCACGTATACTCACATCATTTTTTTCGCTCCCATTTCCGAATCTTTCTGACAATTTTAGAAATCGTGCAAATTCCTCAATTTTCGTATGTATTAGCCCATGGATTTGCCGTCCGGAGCATCTAGAAATCTTTTTCTCAAAAAACTTTATGAGAACTTCCGTATTGAGTTGGGGAACCATCACGTATACTCACACCATTTTTTTCACGCCTATTTTTGCATCTACGGACCCTTTTCTAAGAATCACGCAAATTACCTAATTTTTCGTGTATATTAATTAGCCCATAGATTTGGCACCCGGAGCACCCAAAATGTTTTTTTCTCAAAATCTTTATGAGGATCTCCGTATTGAATTAGGACCATCACATATACTTACACCATTTTTTTCGCAACCATTTCCGCATCTTCAAGCCCTTTTTTGGGAATCACGCAAATTCCTCAATTTTTCGTGTCTAATTAGCTAAAGAATCTTGCGCCCGGAGCACCAAAATTTTTTTTTGAAAAAACTTTATGAGGACCTCTGTATTGAGTTGGCGAACCATCATGTATATTCACACCATTTTTTTCGCCCCCATTTTCGTATTTACATGCCCTTTTGTAAGAATCACACAAATTCTTTAGTTTTTCGTGTGTATTAGACCATGGATTTGGCTTACGAGGCACCCAAAATTAGATTCTCAAAACAATTTATGAGGACCTCCGTATTGAGTTAGGGAATCATAACGTAAACTCACACTATTTTTTTCGCGTAGAATTTCGCATCGATATGCCCATTTTTATGAATCCCGCAAATTCCATAATTTTGCTTGTGTATTAGCCAATGGATCGGGCACCTGGAGCACCCAAAAAAATTTTCTCAAAAAACTTTATGAGTACCTTCGTATTGAGTTGGGGGACCATCACGTATACTCATACCATTTTTTTCGCGCCCATTTCCGCATCTAAGGGCTTTTCGTTTAGGAATCACGCAAATTCCTCAATTTTTTATGTGAATTAGCCCATGGATCTGGCCACCCAAATTTGGTTTCTCAAAATACATTTTGAGGACCTCCGTATTGAGTAGGGGAACCATCCGTATACTCACATCATTTTTTCGCACCCACTTCCGTATCTGCAGGCCTTTTTTAGAAATCGCGCAAATCCCTCAATTTCTCGTGTGTATATTAGCCCCATCGATTTGGCTCCCGAAGCACCAAATTTTTTTTCTCAAAAAGTTTTATGAGGAACTCCATATTGAGTAGAGGAACCATCACGTATAGTCACACCATTTTTTTCTCCCCCATTTCCGCATCTATAGGCATTATTTTACGAATTACGCAAATTTCTCAATTTTTTGTGTGTATATCCTATGGATCTGGCGCTCGGAGCAGCCAAAATTTTTTCTTAAAAAACTTTATGAGGAACTCTTTATTGAGTTTTGATACCATCACATATTATCACATCATTTTTTTCACACCCATTTCCTCATCTACATTCCCTTTTAAAGGAATAACGCAAATTTCTCAATTTTTTCGTGTGTATTATCCCATGGATCTGACGTCCAAAGAACCTAAAGTCTTTTTCTCAAAAATCTTTATTTGAGTTGGGGAACTATCACGTATACACACATAACTTTTTTACGCCTATTTTTGCATCTACAAGCCCTTTTCTAGGAATCGCGCAAATTCCTTAACTCTTCGTGTGTATTAGCCCTTCGATCTAGCGCCCGGAGCACTAATATTTTTTTCTCAAAAAACTTTATTAGGTTCTTCGTATTGAGTTAGGGGAGGATTATGTGTACTCACACCATTTTTTTCGCACCCATTTTTGAATCTACAAGCCCTATTCTAGGAATCGCGCAAATTACTCAATTTTTCATGGGTATATTAGCCTATGGATCAGGCACCCGGTGCACCAAAAATTTTTTCTCAAAAAATTTTATAAGAAATTTCGTATTGAGGTGGGGAACCATCATATATATACTCACACCATTTTTTTTACACCCATTTCCGCATCTTCAATCCCATTTTTAGAAATCGTGCAAAATTCTTAATTTTTCGTGTATATTAGCCTATTGATCTGGCGCTTGGAGCACCCAATTTTTTTTCTAAAAAAACTTTATGAGGACCTCTGTATTGAATTGGGGAACGATCATGTATACTCACACCATTTTTCATGGTCATTTCCACATCTACTGGCCCCTTTTTTAGGAATCGCGCAAATTTCTCAATTTTTGGTATGTATTAACCCATGAATCTGATGTCTAGAGCAACCAATTTTTTTCTCAAAAAACTTTATGAGGACCTCCGTATTGAGTTGGGGAACGATCACGTATACTCACACCACTTTTTTTGCGCTTATTTCCACATCTACTAGCCCCTTTTTTAGGAATCGCGCAAATTTCTCTATTTTTCGTGTGTATTAGCCCATGGATCTGGTGCCCAGAGCACTCAATTTTTTTCTCAAAAAACTTAATGAGGACCTCTGTATTGAGATGGAGAACTATCATTATACTCACACCATTTTTATCGCTCCCATTTCCGTATCTACAAGCTTTTTTTAGGAGTCACAAAAATTTCATAATTTTTTGTGTATTAGCCGATTCATCTGGCACCCAGAGCACCTAAAATATTTATCTCAAAAAACTTTATGTGGACTTCCGTATTGAGTTGGGGAACCATCACGTATACTCACACCAATTTTTTCGCGCCCATTTCCATCAAAGTGCCCTTTTTTTGGAATCTCACAAAATCCTCAATTTTGCATGTATATTAGCCCATGGATCGAGCGTCCGGAGAACCCAATTTTTTTTCTCAAAAATCTTTATGAGGACCATCGTATTGACTTAGGGGACCATCATGTATACTCAAACCATTTTTTTCGGGAAAATTTCTGCATCTACTGGCTTTTTTTGAGAAATCGCGCAAAATCCTCAATTTTACGTGTGTATTAGAGCAACCAAATTTTTTTCTCAAAAAAATTTATGAGGACCTCCGTATTGAATTAGGGAACGATCCTATATCGAGCTCATTTCCACATCTACTGGCCCATTTTTAGTAATCACTGAAATTCCTCAATATTTTGTCTGTATAAGCCTACGGATCTGGCACTCAGATCACACAAATTTGTTATCATAAAAAACTTAATAAGGACCTCTATATTGAGTTGAAGAACCATCACGTACACTAACCATTTTTTTACGCCCATTTCTGCATCTACATACCCCTTTTTTAGGAATCGGGAAAATTCCACAATTTTTTGTGTGTATGATCCCATGGATCTGGCGCCTAGAGCACCTAAAATATTTTTCTCAAAAAACTTTATGAAGACTTTCGTATTGAATCGGGGAACCATTACGTATATTCACACCATTTTTTTCGCGCTCATTTCCGTATCTTCAAGACCTTTTTTCAGGAATCACACAAATTGTTCAATTTTTCGTATGTATTAGCCCATGGATCTTGCGCTCAGAGCACCTAAAATTTTTTCTCAAAAAACTTTATGAGGACATCGGTATTGAGTCGGGCAACCATCACGTATACTCACACCATTTTTTTTGCCCTCATTTCCGCATCTTCATGCACTTTCTAGAAATCGCGCAAATTCCTCAATATTTTGTGTGTATAAGCCCATGGATCTGGCGTCCGGAGCACCCAAAATTTGTTTCTCAAAAAATATTATGAGGACCTCCGTATTTAGTTCGGGAACCATCACGTATACTCAGACCATTTTTTCGCTCTCATTTCTGTATCCACATGCCCTTTTTTAGGGATCGCGCAAATTCATCAATTTTTCCTGTATATTAGCTCATGGATCTGGATCCTGGAACACTCGAAAATTTTTTCTCAAAAAACTTTATGAGCACCTCCGTATTGAGTTGGGGGACCATGACGTATACTCACACCATTTTTTCGCGCCCATTTCCTCATCTACTCGCCATTTTTTAGGAATTGTGCAAATTCCATAAATTTTCTCCCAGATCAACCACAATTTTTCCTCAAAAAACTTTATTAAGACCTTCATATTGAGTTGGAGAACCATCAAGTGTACTCACCCTATTTATTTCACTCCCATTTCCGCATCTACAGGCCCATTTTTAGGAATCACACAATTTTTTGTGTGTATTAACACATGGATCTGGCGCCCGGAGTACCAAAATTTTTTTCTCAAAAATCTTTTTGAGCACCTTCGTATTGAGTTGGAGGACCATCACGTATACTCATATTATTTTTTTCGCTCCCATTTCCGCATCAATTGTCCATTTTCTAGGATTCGCACAAATTTCTCAATTTTTCATGTGTATTACCCTATGGATCTACCGCCCAGATCAACCATAATTTTTTCTCAAAAAGCTTTATTAGGACCTCTATAAAGAGTTGGAGAACATCACGTATACTCACACCATTTTTTTCCACTCCCATTTCCGCATCTATAGTCCCTATTTTAGGAATCGCTCAAATTCCTTAATTTTTCGTGTGTATTAGCCCATAGATCTTGCACCCGGAGAACCCAAACAATTTTCGCAAAAAAATTATTAGGACCTCCGTATTGAGTTAAGGAACCATCACGTATACTAACACCATTTTTTTTGCCCTCATTTCTGCATCTTTATGCACTTTCTAGAAATCACACAAATTCCTCAATATTTTGTGTTTATAAGCCCATGGATCTGGCGTCCGGAGCACCCAAAATTTATTTCTCAAAAAACATTATGAGGACCTCCGAATTTAGTTCGGGAACCATCACGTATACTCAGACCATTTTTTGCTCTCATTTCTTTATCCACATGCCCCTTTTTAGGGATCGCGCAAATTCCTCAATTTTTCGTGTATATTAGCTCATGGATCTGGATCCTGGAACACTCGAAAATTTTTTCTCAAAAAACTTTATGAGGACCTCCGTATTGAGTTGGGGGACCATGACGTATACTCACACCATTTTTTCGCGCCCATTTCCTCATCTACTCGCCATTTTTTAGGAATTGCGCAAATTCCTTAAATTTTCTTGTGTATTACCCCATGGATTTGGCCCCCAGATCAACCACAATTTTTCCTCAAAAAACTTTACTAAGACCTCCATATTGAGTTGGAGAACCATCAAGTGTACTCACCCTATTTATTTCACTCTCATTTCCGCATCTACAGGTCCATTTTTAGGAATCACACAATTTTTTGTGTGTATTAACACATGGATCTAGCGCCCGGAGCACCAAAATTTTTTTCTCCAAAATCTTTTTGAGGACCTCCGTATTGAGTTGGAGGACCATCACGTATACTCACATTATTTTTTTCGCTCCCATTTGCGCATCAATTGTCCATTTTCTAGGATTCGCACAAATTCCTCAATTTTTCATGTGTATTACCCCATGGATCTACCACTCAGATCAACCATAATTTTTTCTCAAAAAGCTTTATTAGGACCTCCATAAAGAGTTGGAGAACATCACGTATACTCACACCATTTTTTTCCACTCCCATTTCCGCATCTATAGGCCCTATTTTATGAGTCGCTCAAATTTCTTAATTTTTCGTGTGTATTAGCCCATGGATCTTGCACCCGGAGAACCAAAACAATTTTCGCAAAAAATTTATTAGGACCTTCGTATTGAGTTAAGGAACCATCACGTATACTAACACCATTTTTTTTGCCCTTATTTCCGCATCTTCATGCACTTTCTAGAAATTGCGCAAATTACTCAATATTTTGTGTTTATAAGCCCGTGGATCTGGAGCCCAGAGCACCCAAAATTTGTTTTCAAAAAACATTGTGAGGACCTCCGTATTTAGTTCGGAAACAATCACGTATACTCATACCATTTTTTGCTCTCATTTCTGTATCCACATGCCCTTTTTTAGGGATCGCGCAAATTTCTCAATTTTTCGTGTATATTAGCTCATGGATCTGGATCCTGGAACACTCAAAAAAAATTTCTCAAAAAACTTTATGAGGACCTCCGTATTGAGTTGGGGGACCATGACGTATACTCACACCATTTTTTCGCGCCCATTTCCTTATCTACTCGCCATTTTTTAGGAATTGTGCAAATTCCTTAAATTTTCGTGTGTATTACCCCATGGATTTGGCCCCCAGATCAACCACAATTTTTCTTCAAAAAACTTTATTAAGACCTCCATATTGAGTTGGAGAACCATCAAGTGTACTCACCCTATTTATTTCATTCCCATTTCCGCATCTACAGGCCCATTTTTAGGAATCACACAATTTTTTGTGTGTATTAACACATGGATCTGGCGCCCGAAGCACCAAAAATTTTTTCTCAAAAACCTTTTTGAGGACCTCCGTATTGAGTTGGAGGACCATCGCGTATACTCACATTATTTTTTTCGCTCCCATTTCCGCATCAATTGTCCATTTTCTAGGATTCGCACAAATTCCTCAATTTTTCATGTGTATTACCCTATGGATCTACTGCCCAGATCAACCATAATTTTTTCTCAAAAAGCTTTATTAGGACCTCTATAAAGAGTTGGTGAACATCACGTATACTCACACCATTTTTTTCCACTCCCATTTCCGCATCTATAGGCCCTAATTTAGGAATCGCTCAAATTTCTTAATTTTTCGTGTGTATTAGCCCATGGATCTTGCATCCGGAGAACCCAAACAATTTTCGCAAAAACTTTATTAGGACCTCTGTATTGAGTTAAGGAACCATCACGTATACTAACATCATTTTTTTTGCCCTCATTTCCGCATCTTCATGCACTTTCTAGAAATCGTGCAAATTTCTCAGTTTTTTGTGTTTATAAGCCCGTGGATCTAGCGTCCGAAGCACCCAAAATTTATTTCTCAAAAAACATTATGAGGACCTCCGAATTTAGTTCGGGAACCATCACGTATACTCAGACCATTTTTCGCTCTCATTTCTGAATCCACATGCCCTTTTTTAGGATCGCGCAAATTCCTCAATTTTTCGTGTATATTAGTTCATGGATCTGGATCCTGGAACACTCGAAAATTTTTTCTCAAAAAACTTTATGAGGACCTCCGTATTGAGTTGGGGGACCATGCTGTATACTCACACCATTTTTTCGCACCCATTTCCTCATCTACGCGCCATTTTTAGGAATCGCGCAAATTACTTAAATTTTCGTGTGTATTACCCCATGGATTTGGCCCCCAGATCAACCACAATTTTTCCTTAAAAAACTTTATTAAGACCCTCATATTGAGTTGGAGAACCTTCAAGTGTACTCACCCTATTTATTTCACTCCTATTTCCGCATCTGCAGGCCCATTTTTAGGAATAACAGAATTTTTTGTTTGTATTAACACATGGATCTGGCGCCCAGAGAACCAAATTTTTTATCTCAAAAATCTTTTTTAGGACCTCCGTATTGAGTTGGAGGACAATCGCGTATACTCACATTATTTTTTGCGCTCCCATTTCCGTATCAATTCTCCATTTTCTAGGATTCGCACAAATTCCTCAATTTTTCATGTGTATTATCCTATGGATCTACCGCCCAGATCAACCATAATTTTTTCTCAAAAAGCTTTATTAGGACCTCCATAAAAAGTTGGAGTATATCACGTATACTCACACCATTTTTTTCCACTCCCATTTCCGCATCTATAGGCCATATTTTAGGAATCGCTCAAATTTCTCAATTTTTCGTGTGTATTAGCCCATGGATCTTGCACCCGGAGAACCCAAACAATTTTCGCAAAAAACTTTATTAGGACCTCCGTATTGAGTTAAGGAACCATCACGTATACTAACACCATTTTTTTTGCCCTCATTTCCGCATCTTGATGCACTTTTTAGAAATCGTGCAAATTTTTAAGTTTTTTGTGTGTATTAGCCATGGATCTAGCGTCCGAAGCACCTAAAATTTGTTTCTCAAAAAGCATTATGAAGACCTCCGTATTTAGTTCGGGAACCATCACGGATACTCAGACCATTTTTTTCGCTCTTATTTCCGTATCTACTTGCCCTTTTTTAGGGATCGTGCAAATTCTTCAATTTTTCGTGTATATTATCTCATGGATCTGGCGCCCGGAATACCTAAATTTTTTTCTCAAAAAACTTTATGAGGACCTCCGTATTGAGTTGGGGACCATGACGTATACTCACACCATTTTTTCGCGCCCATTTCCTCATCTGCTGGCCATTTTTTAGGAATCGCGCAAATTACTTAAATTTTCGTGTGTATTACCCCATGGATCTGGCGCCCAAATCAATCACATTTTTTCCTCAAAAAACTTTATTAAGACCTCCATATTGAGTTGGAGAACCATCAAGTGTACTTACCCCATTTATTTCACTCCCATTTCAGCATCTACAAGCCAATTTTTAGAAACACACAATTTTTTGTATGTACTAACACATGGATCTGGCGCACAGAGCACCAAAAATTTTTTTTCAAAAAACTTTTTGAGGACCTCTGTATTGTGTTGGAGAACCATCACGTATACTCACATAATTTTTTTTCACTCCTATTTCCGCATCTATAAGCCCTATTTTAGGAATCGCTCAAATTCCTCAATTTTTTGTGTGTATTAGCAAATGGATCTGGTGCTCGGAGTACCCAAAAAATTTTTCTCAAAAAACTAAATGAGGACCTCCGTACTGAGTTGGGGTACCATCACATATAATCACACTAATTTTTTCTCCCCCATTACCGTATCTACAATCCCTTTTTTAAAATAACTTTATGAAGACCTCCATACTAAGTTGGGGGACGATCACGTATTCTCACACCATTTTTTCGCGCCCATTTCCGCATCTACTGGCAATTTTATTTGAATCGCGCAAATTCCTAAATTTTTCGTGTGTATTACCCCATGGATCTGACGTCCAGATCAATCACAATTTTTCCTCAAAAAACTTTATTAAGAATCGCGTAATTTTAGAAATCATGTAAATTCCTCAATTTTTTGTGTATTAGCCCATGGTTCTTGTACCCGAAGCACTCAAACTCTTTTCTCAAAAAATTTTATGAGGACCTTCGTATTGAATTAGGGAACCATCACGTATACTTACACTATTTTTTCCTCACCTATTTTCGCATCTTTGGGCCTTTTTTGAGAATTGCGCAAATTTCTCAATTTTTCTAGTGTATTAGCCCATGGATCTTGCATCCAGAGCACCAAAATTATTTTCTCAAAAAACATTACGAGGACCTTCGTATTGAGTTGAGGAACCATCACGTATACTCACAACATTTTTTTCGCGCCCATTTTTGCATCACAGACCCTTTTTAGGAATCGCGCAAATTCCTCAATTTTATGTATGTATTAGCTTATGGATCTGGCGTTCGAATCACCCAAAATTTGTTTCACAAAAAACTTTATTAGGACCTCCGTATTGAGTTGGGAACCATTACATATACTCATACCAATTTTTGCCCCCATTTCCGCATTTACATGCTCTTTTTTAGGAATCGCTTAAATTCCTAAATTTTTCGTGTGTATTAGCCCATGGATCTAGCGCCCGAAGCACCCAAAATATTTTTCTCAATAAACTTTATGAGGACTTCTATATTGAGTTTGGGAACCATCACGTATACTCACACCATTTTTTTTCATGTCCATTTCCGCATCTTCAGGTCTTTTTTTAGGAATAGCGCAAATTCCTCAATTTTTCGTGTGTATTAGGCAATGGATTTGGAGTGCGGAGCACCCAAAAAATTTTCTCAAAAAATTTTATTAGGACCTCTATATTGATTTGGGGAATAATCTCGTATACTCGCAATATTTTTCGCGCCCATTTCCGCATCTATAGGCCTTTGTTTAGGAATCACGCAAATTCTTCAATTTTTCGTGTGTATTAGCATGTGGATCTGGCGCCCGAACCACCCAACAAAAATTTCTCAAAACACATTATAAGTACCTCAATATTGATTTGGGGAACCAGCATGTATATTCTCACTATTTTTTCCGCTCCCATTTCCACATCTACAAAACCTTTATATATAGGAATCACGCAAATGAATAGCCTGTAAGAAAGGACTTATGAAGAGGATTTTACTATAGTATCAAATCCACATATAAATCATGTACGCAAGTTGGCACAGCGCTTTCGCTTTAAAAAAATTTAGCTCATTTGGTCTGCGCGGTCAAATCGGTTCTCCTGCCTATGTATCCCATGCCCGGTGCCGTTGATCTGTCTGATGGGAGAGATCCACCAATTCTTTTATTTCCCTCAATTTTTCGTGTGTATTAGCCAACGAATCTGACGCCTGGAGCACCCAAAATTTGTTATGAGGACCTCTATATTGAATTGGAGGACGATCACGTATACTCACACCATTTTTTTCGCGCCCATTTCCGCATTTGCAAGCCCTACTTTAGGAATCGCGCAAGTTCCTCAATTTTTCAAGTGTATTAGCCATGTATCTGGCGCCCAGAGAACCCAAATATTTTTTTCTAAAAAAACTTTATGAGGATCTCCGTATTGAGTTGGGGATCCATTACGTATACTACAATCATTTTTTTCGAGTCCATTTCCGCATCTACAGGCCCTTTTTCCAAAATCGCGCAAATATCTCAATTTTTCGTGTGTATTAGCCCATTGATCTAGCGCCCGAAACACCCAAATAAATTTTCTCAAAAACCTTTATAAGGACCTCCGTATTAAGTTGGGGAACCATCAAGTATACTACAACCATTTTTTCGCATTCATTTCCGCATCTACATGCCATTTTTTAGGAATCACGCAAATTTCTTATTTTTTTCATGTGAATTAGCCCATTGATCTAGCGTCCAGAGAACCCCAATTTTTTATCTCAAAAAACTTTAAGAGGACCTCAGAATTGAGTCAGAGGACCATCACGTATACTCACACCATTTTTTTCACGCTCATTTCCGCATATACAGACCCTATTTTAGAATTCATGCAAATTTATTGAATTTTCATGTGTATTAGCCCATGGATCTGGCGCTCGCCGCACCCAATTTTTTTTTCTAAAAATACATAATAAGGATCTCTGTATTTAGTTGGGGAACCATCACGTATACTCACATAATTTTTTCGCGCTCATTTGCGCTTCTATAGGCCCTTTTTTAGGAATCGCGCAAATTCTTCAATTTTTCGTGTGTATTAGTCCATGGATCTGGCGCTCGGAGCACCCAAAATTTTTATCTCAAAAAACATAATCAGGGCATCTGTATTGAGTTGGGAAACCATTAGGTATACTCACACCATTTTTTCGTGCCCATTTTCGTATCTACATACCTTTTATAAGAATTGCGCAAAATCCTCAATTTTTTGTGTGTATTAGTACATGGATCTGGCACCCGAAGCACTCAAATATTTTTTTTCGAAAAACATTATGAAGACTTCTGTATTGAGTTGGGAAACTATAACGTATACTACAATTATTTTTTCGCGTCCATTTTCGCATCTACAAGCCTTTTATAGGAGTTGCGCAAATTACTTAATTTTTCGTGTGTATTAGCTATTTTATCTAGCGCCCGGAGCACCCAAAATTTTATTCTCAAAAAACTTTATGAGGACCTCCTTATTGAGTTGAGAGACTATCACGTATACACACACTATTTTTTCGAGCTCATTTCCGCTTTTACAATCCCTTTTTTAGAAATCGTGCAAATTCCTCAATTTTTTGTGTGTATTAGCTTATGAATCTAACACTCAGAGCACCCAAAAAATTTATCTCAAAAAACATAATGAGGACATCTGTATTGAGTTGGGAAACCATCAAGTATACTCACACCAATTTTTCGCGCCCATTTTCGCATCTACAATCCTTTCATAGGAATCGCATAAAATCCTCAATTTTTCGTGTGTATTATAGCACATGGATCTGGCACCCGGAGCACCCAAATATTTTTCTCAAAATCTTTTATGAGAACCTTCGTATTGAGTTGGAGGACCATCACGTATACTCACACAATTTTTTACGCGCCCATTTCCGCATCAGGCCCTTTTTTGGAATCGCGCAAATTTCTCAATTTTGTGTGTTTAATTAGCCCATGGATTTGGCATCCAGAGCACCCAAAATTTTATTCTCAAAAAAATTTATGAAGACCTCCGTATTGAGTTAGGGGACCATCAGGTATACTCACACCATTTTTCTCGCTCCCATTTCCTCATCTACAGACCCTTTTTAAGGAATCAATTAAATTCCTCAATTTTTCGTGTGTATTAGCCCATGGATCTGGCGCTCGGAGCACCCAACATATTTTTCTCAAAAAACTTTATGAGGACCTCCGTATTGAGTTGGGAAACCATCACGTATACTAACACCAATTTTATCGCACCTATTTTCGCATCTTCAGGCCATTTTTTTTAAATTGCTCAAATTTCTCAATTTTTCGTGTGTTTTTAGCCCAAGGATCTTGCGTCCGGAACACTCAAATTCTTTTGTCGAAAATATTTATAAGGTCCTCAATATTTAGTTGAGGAACCATCACGTATACTCACACTATTTTTTTAACCCATTTCCGCATCTACATGCCCTTTTTTAGATATCGCGTAAATTCCTCAATTTTTTAGCCCTTCGATCAAGCGTTCGGAGCACCCAAAATTTGTTTCTCAAAAAACTTTATGAGGACCTCCCTATTGATTTGGGGAACCATCACGTATACTCACACCATTTTTTTCGCGCCCATTTCCGCATCTACAGACCCTTTTTTAGGAATCGCGCAAATTTCTCAATTTTTCATGTGTATTAGACCATGGATCTGATGTCCGGAGCACCCAAAAAATTCTCAAAAAACTTTATGAGGACCTCTGTATTGAGTAGGGGAACCATCACGTATACTCACACCTTTTTGTTCACGCCCATTTCCGTATCTACAAGACCTTTTTGAGGAATCGCGCAAATTTCTCAAATTTTCATGTGTATTAGCCAATGGATCTAAGGCTTGGCGCACCAAAAAAAATAAAAAACTTTATGAGGATCTCTGTATTGAGTTGAGCACGTATACTCACATCATTTTTTTCGCAACCATTTTCGCATTTACATTCATTTTTTTAGGAATCACACAAATTTCTCAAGTTTTCATGTGTATTAACCCATGGATCTGGCGCCCCGAAGCACCCAAAACACTATTCTCAAAAAACTTTATGAGGACTTCTATAATGAGTGGAACCATCACCTATACTCACACCATTTTTTTAACGCTCATTTCTACATTCACATGCCCTTTTTTTAAGAATTGCGCAAATTCCTCAATATTTCGTATGTATTGGCCCATGGATTTGGCGTCATGAAGCACCCAAAAAGAAAACTCACAAAAAACTTTATGAGGACATCCGTAATGAGTTGGGGAACCATCGCATATACTCACACCATTTTTAACGTCCATTTTCGCATTTACATGCCTTTTTTTAGAAATCGCGCAAATTCCTCAATACTTTTGTGTGTAATAGCCCATGGATATGGCGCTAGGGAGCACCCAATTTTTTTTTCAAAAAACTTTATGAGGACCTCTGTAATGAGTTGAGGAACCATCACGTATACTCACACCATTTTTTAACGCCAATTTCCGCATTTACAGACCCTTTTTGGAATTGCGCAAACTCCTCAATTTAATGTGTGTATTAGCCCATGTATCTGGCGCCTCGGAGCACCCAAAATTTTCTTCTAAAAAAATGTTATGAGGACCTCTTTAATGAGTTGGGGAACCATCACGTATATTATACTATTTGTATAACGCCCATATCCGCATTTACAGTCCCTTTTTAAAAAATCGCGCAAATTCCTCAATTTTTCGTGTGTATTAGCTTATGGATCTGGCGCTTCGGAGCACCCAATATTTTTTTTCAAAAAACTTTATGAAGACCTCTGTAATGAGTTGGGGAACCATCACATATACTCAGACCAATTTTATCTAATTTCCGTTTCTGCATTTACATGCCATTTTTTAGGAATCGCGCAAATTTCTCAATTTTTCGTGTGTATTAGCCAATGGATATGGCACCTTGGAGCACCCAAAAGTTTTTTTCTAAAAAAACTTTATGAGGACCTCCGTAGTAAGTTGGGGAAGCATGACGTATAGTCCCACCATATTTTATGGCCTATTTTTGCATTTATTACGCCACTTTTTTAGTTTTTCATGTGTATTAGCCTATGGATCTGGTGCCTTGGAGCACTGAATTTTTTTTTTTCTGAAAAAACTTTATGAGGAACTTCGTAATGAGTTGGGAAAGCAGTACATATTGTCCATTTAAGACCTATTTTCGCATTTACGAACCAACATTTAGGAATTACGCGACTTTTTTAGTTTTTCGTGTGTATTAGCCTCTGGATCTGACGTCTTGGAGCACCATTAAACTTTATGAGGACCTCCGTAATGAGTTGGGGAAGCATTACATATAGTCCCACTATATTTTAAGGCCTATTTCTGCATTTACAAGCCAACTTTTAGAAATTACGCAACTTTTTCGATTTGTCGTGTATACAATTTAATGCTTTAAAAAATGAGGCATCCGTTATAGGCCCTCAAATTTGTAGGGGTTCAATATTTTAATAAAAATAAAATTATGATAACAAATATATTAAAGAATGCTTTTTTTTTTTTTCATTTTTGTCAAATTTTAAATTTATCTTCCACATGACATGTTTAAGACCTCAAGATCAAAAAAACATATATATTTATATATTTAGTTTAAGACCACAGAAAAAATAAAGGTTTTTCAATAAAAAGAACGAAATGACTTTGCATCTCAAAAACTATAAAAAATTAAATAAAAATTAGGTTTCAATTTATTTTGTGTTTTAAGTCACTAATTAGTTTAAGCCGCCACTGAGTAAGATTTGCATACATACTACCTTCTCAGACTTAATTTGTGGAATTACGCTGAATATGTTGTTATTTAAATGTAAGACCTATCTGCTGCTAAATGACGAGGTCCAAAGGCAGACCCTTCCTAGAAGGTGTTGTCTCGAGGACGGCTGATAGCTTAGCCTGGCCAAATTTTGATTCATTTTCTTTCTGTTGAGACTTAGGTCTTACGTGTTGTTGACGAGGTGCAGTGAATGAGACTATTTTTGAGGCATTGAGTTTGAGTCTCGAATATAGGGAAATCCTTGGTAAAAAAGTGTTATTCTCAAATTGTGAAAATCAAACATTTATATTGAGTATAGGTGATTATTTATCTATACACACTTTTAGATTAATCTCCATGTTAAGCATTAATAAGTGGTCTAGTAAAAAAGATCACTGTTGGTATATTTTATGTTTATTAAATCGAAAAGGATTACAAAATGTCAAAAGTGTTTTCATTATAAAAATAATAAAAAATAAATGGATTTAAATTATATATACTTCATAGTACAGAACTCTTAACATTATCTGGTCATCTAAAAAGACAATATCTACTTGTAAGCTTACTTAAAATGTGAGATTCGTAATCTTGAAAATAAGACATTATTATCTGCAACAACAGGTAAAGATGACCAGATAGTGTAGAAATTCCTTACATTGACGATGTATATAATTAAACTCTAAATGAATATGTATGTGTGTGTTGACAATAATCTGAAGCAATAAAAAAAAAGGTATATATCTTTCATGCTCAAACCAGAGTTCACATTTTGGTCATCACTGCATATGAATGAAAAAATTGTATGTCTTTGACCTCTGGGAAAATGTTGTTGCACCCGTGTCGGATTTAGAAGTATGATTCTTGATCATCATGGCAAAGTTCCTTCCTGAGTTTTTGAGAGAAAAGCCTACAAGCATCCATACTTAGATCAATGGCAGCCGAAAGCGCGATAAATAGGGCAGCATCAGCCATACAAGTGACATGTTGCACCCCGACTTGAACCATCGGTGTACTAATCTTGCCTTCACCTTCTACATTTGACACCATCACGAATCCTCTTATCGGAGAATTCGTGCTCAATGCAGTGTCTTTCACTGTATTGTCAATGCAAAATTGACCACCTTTTTTCATGCTCATTGTGCCTTCAGCTATTGGAATGGTACTAGTAAGGCCAGTATCAGTAACAAGCTCGAATTTGTAACCGAGACCATCAACTGGCCCTCTTTCTCTCCATGCCTGGAGTCGACCCCAGTGTTTCCAGCTGCTAACACAAGCGCCATTAGGCCGGAGGATGAGCCATGCTCCGGCATTTGATCGTGAGACACGATCGGAACCAGGAGAGGGGACAAATGGTGTGATCATTGAGGCAGCAGCAACAGCTGAGCCTGAAAGATCATAGATTATTATCATCCATCCTTTTCTTTCTCTTCCTGTTCTGTCCCTTTCTCCAGAAAATGTTCTCATCCATCCTCTGTTGTTTAAGTTGAAATCAGTTGGTAGAGATCTGTTTTAACACATAAAAGAGAGACAAATATCAGCTTAGGGACAACTTATAAACAAAATCAGTACCTAGAACAATAAATGAAGGGTGTGTTTAGTATGAAAAAAATTGTTTTCCTGAAAAACATTTCTAGTGTTCAGTAAGTAAGCAAAAATATATATCCGTAATCTTGAAAAACATCAAGGTGAGTGGGGTAGGGAATCGGGGGCGTAGGCATAAGTTTTAATAAGGGGATTCATCATCTATTATATGTACATGAAAAAAGTTCTAACCTTACATATATATATATATATATATATATATATATATAGTGAGATTTTTTGACAAATGAACCCCCCTTTGTTCCTCTTAAGTCTCTACCCCTGGTCAGAAGGGGAGGGGTGGTGGTGGTGAGGCTGGGTGTTGGGGGCATTGGAGGGTGGGGGAGGAGACAATGAGCTTGGGATGCCACTTATAATACTTGGTTTTCTTAGTAAAGTGATTTTTCATATTTTTAACGAACTTATATTCTTAGAAAAATGTATATCGAAACATTTTGATTATCCAGACATGAAAAAATAAGAAAACGTTCACTCTATAACGAACACCCTCTAAGAGAGTACTAATAGTAAGCTTAATTTGGTAAACTAAATAGTAAGGTAGGTGTATTCAATAATCCACAAAATTAATGCTAAGATAGATGGTTGATCCAACTAAAGAAACAGTCAAAGAAGAATATTAATAACTTTAATGAAGAATTTATAACTAAATCTTTGCACATGGAAAGGGAATCAATGGTGGCTGCCAATAACACTAAGTTAAATTTTTTGTCTGTTAGATCAAACTAATTATGTTGACTGGCAATTCTCTAATCTTTGTCATTAAAGTAAAATGCTCAACTTGATAAATAGTTAATTTTTTGGACCCACAATTTAAGAGAATAAAATCATGAGATAATCTTTAATCAACTTTAGTTAATATCTCCCATGTTAAGAGTAAAAACAAATCCTAATAAAGAGTTGTCCATTAAAAAGACAGGTAAATGTTCATAATAAGTAAAGACGGTCCTACAATACAAAGGTCTATTATATGCCGTCTTACACTATATTTCTGTAAGAAGTTATTTTTATAGTTTGAACACATGACCTTCTGATTACAGTGACGTAACAACAATTTTACCAGTTACGCCAAAACTCTCCTTTCTATATTTAGTGATGGGTATTTCAAAAAATAAATTATCGAAATTTCTTGTAAAAGTTAACTAAGTAGCTAAATACTCGAGAGGTTCTTAGTATTGAAATTTACTATACTTTTAAAATTATATATTTATTTCTACTATATATATATGTTGAATACTATCACTCTATCAGCTTCATCGTATAATTATTTTTTTATATTTTGATTAACGTTAGTAAAAATTTCGGCTCAACCATTAATATTAGCACTCCATTTGTCCAAAGAGAGTCAATGATATGGTCCCATATTTTCCAATCCCCACGACATATTTCCACAAGAAAGTTCAAAGAAACGACAAAATTATATCTACGTAAAAATTAAGTTTTTTTAAAAAATTATTATATTACTTTTTAAATGACATTATATAAATATTTTCATTTTCAAATTAATAGATACTTAAATAGTCCTTAAAACTCTAATATCACAAGAGAAGTAACATGAAAAAAAAAAAAAAAAACTTACATATACTTATATTAACGGATTTTGATAGTTTTTAATAATAACATATTAAGCATAATTTTACGTGAGGTCACTATTAGGATAGATAGGAGATTGACCCTCGGAATATAACCGAAGCAGGAAAATGATGATAACAAAATAACGAGATAAACAAAGCGGTAGCAACGGAGACTCACCGTGAGCGATTATTCCGATCAGCACTAAACTTGCAGCTAAAAACCGGTTGTCTAATATTCCCCTTAATCTGAAAAACGACCGGGCTACACTCCGGTTCACCACCAAACTGAAAAACAAACCGCGGATCCGGTTCAGCTCGAACAGCTATATGCAACATCGCCACCGGTTTGTCCTTCTCCGCCATCGCCGTCCCCCCCAATTTCATCCACCCATTCTGAAACACTCTCCCCTTCGAATGCGTCCCACTCAAATCCACACTCACCTGAACAGAACCCATCAATTTCCCCGACGTAACTCCACACGCGCGGCCCCCCATTCGACCGGTGAAAACAGAGACAGTTAGGGTTACGGGTTTTGCGGATAAACGACGGAGTGCGGCGGCGTCGAGATGAAATCCGGTTGCGATTGCGGCGGATTCCGGCGGAGATTGGGTGTAGGAATTTGGGGAAAGAGGGAGAATTGTGGTTTGGGTAGGGAAATTTTTGAGCTTAAGTTTTGCATAACAGGGAGTTGAAGATGGATGGATTCCATGAGAAGCTGATTTAGTTGCTGTTAATGGAAGTTTAAGAGCTAATGATTCGATTATTAAACGAACAAATGGACATGGATCCATTGAACTAACAGTTTAATTAGTAAAAGGGTAACAATTATTTTCTTCTTTGTTTCTTCGAGGAAGCTTCAGAGATGAAAATGGTGATATTATGGAGGTTGAAGAGAACATGTATATTTTGTTTCAGTGGATGAATGTATGCTTATAGTAATTGCAACCCCACCCAACACCACCCCACCCCCACGAACCTACCCTTGCCAGGTTGTCTTTTTTTTTTAAGGATAATTAGTTATTAATTGATGAATCTTTTGTGAAATTAAGTTTATTTGAAAGTTTGTAATGGTATGGGAAATGTATTTATTAAAATAAATGTATAAATATGTGATTTGTTAATTCAGCGTATTAGGATGTCTTAGCTTGATATATTGTGTATGATTTATGAACTAAAATTTGGTTATTTGATTAAATTGTATAAGAGTTGTGAAAGTTATGATAATTTTCACAAATTATAAGATTATCGTGTTTACAAGAAGAAAATACGACTTGAGAAATTCAAATTCTATTTTTAAATAAAATTCAATTTTAATTTAACCTGATTTCAAATCATGTCCAAACGAGTCGTATATTTGTCCTGAACTTTCTGAAATGATTTAAGTTTATCCTTCGTTAATAATTGAGGTCAAATATATCCTTGTCAAGTGTTATCATAAATTGGTTCAATTATATTCTTATTCTCTGACGATAAAAGTTCTCAATATATGAATATTTTATAAAGGAAATTAGCAATTTATCCTTAAATCGTGTGAAATGATTTAAATTTATCCATGAACTTTGAAGAAGGAGGTTAATGTTGTAGTGGCAACAATATCATCTTTTCAATACTCAAAATCTCCAATAACAATATAATTATTCTAAACAGAAGTTAATTTAAGTATCCTGAAATTTCGAATAATCTATTAAATGAACTCAAACATTATACAATTACACCATCAAGCTAAAAAAAATTAACTTAGCCAAAACTCCATTTACACGATTTGATCACTAATACTTCTCAAATCATTAATAACAATGTCAAAGCTCCACATCGATCTCCTAATTCTAAAATAAACCTAAGTACATAATATTTAGCTTTTAAATCAATTATAATAGTATTGTGATGATCATAGTGGGATATTACGTCAAAAAGTAAAATAATGACATAGAAAAATGATAAAGATAAAAGAGTGAGAGAAATTATTTGAATGTGATAATTTATGTATATTCTTATTATAAGTATTTCCATAGCTTTAAGTGATGTTTCTAAGACTTTAAGGGGTCGTTTGGTGTGAGGGATAATACCAAATAGTCCCGGGATTAAATTATAGTACCGCTTATTTTGTTGTTTGGTTGGCAAGTTCGGGATAACTTATCCCGGAATTAATAATTAGTACCGGGATAAGTTATCCCTCTCCTTGGGTGGTATAGTAATCCCGGGATAACTTATCCCGAGATAAAATAGGTAAATGACAAAAAT